>JABXWE010043205.1:0-27732 GCA_014611495.1 Limonius californicus | reverse complement strand
TATTAATCAACACATAAAATGCGTATACGTAGTACCTACTCAGTAGATTGTACTAATAATTACTAATAGATATTGATTTAGGAAGAATTTTGTGTAATAATTAGGGTAATATCCGATGTAATAACCATATTTAATATAATATAATTTGGATATGTAGTTGTTCTTAGACTTATTGCATAAGTAATTCATATTTTAAGTTATGCCTGGGAATGAGAGCTTTGCTTACCAGTATTGCTGATAAACAGTTTAAGTTTCTTAACGTTTTCTTTACTATTTCTTCGAACCATTTCCGTAATTAATAATTCATACAATTCAAGTTATAGTGTTGGTATCTTGGGAATCGATGGTTGCACGTAAACATGTACTTGCAAAATCTCACGTAGGAATTTAATTAAAATGGCGCTAAGCAAGTGCAACACGTTCGTGGCATTTTTCCCAAACATTTCCTGTTATAAGAAATTATTCTGCAATTCCATAAAATTAGGCGGTTGTTAGATTCATGAATAATATCCAGAAAAGTAAATATGAAGATAAATTGGAAGAGAAATTGTTTTCTTAGTTTCTAATTAGATTTTGAAAATTGCAATGAATTATCACTAGTAAATCAGATCAAATTTTGAGAATAAGTACAATTTCACAAGAAGACCAATTACATAAGTATTATAAAAGCCTCAAAAGATAATTAATATTATGAGATTCGAAATTATCAGCTGATAATATGATATTGCAAGAGCGGGGATGGCTCAGTGGTAGAGAGCCAAGCTTTGGATGTAATAGTCCAAACGCTTCACGGTTCGAATCTCCCCAGGGTCGGAAATTGTTCTAATTCCCTGAGTGGTCAGTACTGGCTCCCAGTCTCCATTCGCCATTGGGGATTAAACTAATGGTACTCCTCGCATTACGGTCGCATTAGAGGAGTAACAAGAACATAAACAAAAACATTCACACACAAAAGCAGGTTAAGCATGGTTACGCACCAACATGGTAACCCGCATAGTCGGGCCCTGTTGTGCATTGCCCAAACTAATTTAGCCTTGTCTCACACCAAAAGCGATGGGCCTCTAAGGCCTGTGAAAGCTTCATATATAATATGATATTGCAAGGGCGTATCCAGCTCAAAACGGAAGGGGGTCAGCATTCTGAATCCTTCTTTCATGGGGGAGAGGCTCCATGCGTGGGGGGGCATGCAATCATGTAATATTACAAAAGAAAAACACTATTTATTAATAAAATTAACTTTTGAACAGTAGTTTGCGAAGATTAGTTGCAAATTTTCTAACTACAGCTTCCACTAATTATACCTTGTTTATGAAAATCCATTGACGATAAATGCTTAGCATGGCCAACCCATTCAACCTATTTTCAATAATAGTGCTTCTAACCTATGTTTTAATTCGGCGAAGAGAGCTGAATGAACGCCCTATAGTGTTTGTTGTGCATAGCTGTGAAAGCAAAATTAGTGGCGCCTTTCTAATGGTTGGAAAAAACCATACGCTCTTTTTTAAATCATCGATGATATCTTGCGCTTCTTTTATCTCATTTCACATTTTGAACCACAATTTCCTTTCTCTTTCGATGCCTTCCAAATTGTAAACAGTTGCACAAGATGAAGTACTTTCATTCCATTCCTCCAATGAAACATCTCTTATGTTACTCGAATGGAAATGTGTTAATGAAAATGCAAGCGATTTATCTTCAGAAAATCTGACTTCTACAGATGATATGATGGAATCCAACTAAGGAATTATTAGGAATTCGGATGGATTTCCGGCTGGAGGGTTGCTTCTATGCATTTGCCGGCCAGCAACGCGATTGGCGGTTATATCAACATTCAAATGCTTTGCAATGTCGCTTGTTTCTTTCAAAACGTCAGCTGTGACGTTCTCCGCATCTTCCCGATGCTCCCTATACATGACGAGAATAGTTTGAATGTGCTGACTAGCTTTAACTATGTAAACTGCCTTCAATTGAAGTGTATTTGCTACGGGTTCCAGTATAGAGGAATACTTCGCAATTAATGCTACTGACACAACAAAGATCTGCACACGGTTGCAGGCATTTGATATGTATTTTTTCTTGTTGCTACATTACCCTCTTCAGCTAATGTCTCGAATACTTCAACAATATCGGCGAAGTGATCCTTAAAAACACGGATTCTCTTGTATTTCTCTGGCGATCTTCCACCTTGGAAGGGGGGGCAGCTGCCCCCCTTGTCCCTCCTGGATACGGCCTTGTGATATTGGTTTCGAAAAATGATCGATTTTATGGGGCGTTTGTCGTAATTATGATTATTGCATAAGATTTCACGTAAACGTAAACGTAAAATAATACTGAATATTTTACTTGTTCATATGTTATCATTTCCAAACTATTCAAGGATGTTTATCATAAGAAATAGTACTTATGTGTGCTTAAAACCTTAAAAAAATGTTATAATGGTACAGTCAGAGTTGAAAGTAAGTCCGAACTCAGTTCCGGTTTAAAATCAAATAAAGAACAATAATAGTTTATTTTTCCTAAACAATATGTAACAAAAACAAAATGAAACCAAAATACACACAAAATGATCTCTCACTGACATCTGTACTACTTATATACATGTCCGACGATGGATAGCGGGCGGCGATAGGTAGAAGCATGGTCAATATTAGCTCGTTCCATATGACACCAACGTGTGCGTCACAAGCTTGTTGTGTTTAATTTTCTTTAAAGGTTCAACCAATTGCGTTCCGGCAGAACATTTTTTCTACTTTCACCCATGCGTATAATCGTATTGATTTGTTAAATTAATATTTGTTCAAGGCACACTGAAGTTTCTTGGGTGTGTTTATTTTATTACATTAAATAAAACCGATGTTGCAATATATATACATTTAAAAACTTTCTGTTGTTAATACGAAGGTTTTAAACGGGTATCTTACTAGTTTAAGAAAACAACAATCATATTATTGAAAAGATGGAAGAGTTAAAAAAATGTGCTGCGAAAAATGTAAGAAATAGACATATGAGTCCAACTGGGTTATAACCAGAGATGGGCTAATTTTTCTGTCACAGGTTTAATCGGGACAAATGCGGTTAAATCACTGTGGTAGAAACCTGTGATTGTGTCATGGAGTGTGACATCGTAATACTATCGGAAACTGTTGTGACGTGATCGTTCCTGTTAATTGAAAATTTTTATATTTATCAGCCACAGTGTGCTTGATTTTAAGATATTTAATATGACTATTGGAGTCATCAGTTCTTTGACTCAGTCTTTTTTACTATACATTATTTAGCTGCTCCGGTTTGGGGTCTCCGCTTTTGGACCAGAGACGACGCAATCATAGAGCTTTGTATACGGTATAAAACGTTAGGTAGTTCCATAGCCACTGCCGGTGACAATCACTGTAACGGTTTTTTTAACGTTTATCATAATCACAGGTTGTGATATCACCACCCGTCTCTAGCACATAAATAATTACTCATTATATCAAACACTTTGGAAACTTATGTTAAAATTATTTACAAAGCGATTAGCAAAAATATGTGCGGAAACGTTATATAACGATTACTTAATAAAAAAGCACATACTTACATTATAATTCTCATATTTTAGCTCTTTGTTATACTAAGCTGTTTATCGTTAACTGTTTTTGTGCTTTAAATCTTAAATCCTCAAGCTTACTACTAAAAACATCTCATAGAACTAAATACTTCCTCAGCATAGATTTTCTTTTAGAATAAATTCATAATGATAGGGATTATCTAAAGTACGTTGGTAACACCTTCTATGACTTGTCGTTAGACACTTAAATATTGTCTGAAATGTATACAGGATGAATATCATAAGGCGAACAAATAAAAAATATTTTTGATTGCACCTGTACATAGGGGGCGCTGCCTAGTAGAATCGACCCAAAAATACTTTTGTTCTAATTACTGAGATATCAAGCTGCTTCGCTTAAGCAGATTAATCCGGAAAAGTATCAAAAACTTGTCCCGTATTTGAATTATAATATTAATAAATTTTGTTCGTTGTTTGCTGGACGAGGGATCGCTGTAAACGGGAAATATAATACAGTAAATACTGCAAATTCAAATATTTACTTGCTCGTGATATCCGGTATGCTGGTTTGAACCAGTATTTTAAAATCCCAAGCTACAAAAATACATTCTTACAATTTTTAAATCAAATAAAGTATTTTGCCAAGTGTGTAAAACATATTGTAGTTATTTATGATACTATTATAATACGAATTTACATGAAAATTTTGTTTAAACTATAATTTAAAATTATGCAGGTTATCTGTAATTAATTCTAATTTAACAGCAGATTAATTTATATTATAACCATTTAACGTTTTGATGTAACTGTCATATCTAATGGTTTAGTTTTATGTCAGCAACGCATTGGTTTTGTTGAATTATTAAACATTCATAATTGCACACTATCCCTTTCATAATGAGATGTATTTGTCGTTAGGGGATGGATGCTGTAAGTCTATGTAGTTTAACAGAAAGAATTTATGACTTCAAATTCCCGCAGGTGCTTTATTTAAGACAGAAAACGTTGACATTGTTTTTCGAAGAACTGAAAGTGCGAATTAATATATATTTATCTTCTTAATGCGCTTTTAAGTATTATTTGATATCCTGCATTTACGGCATTATTTTCCTCAATTAACAAATAACAAAATGGCGATGGTTTTGTGCTTGTTGGCACTGGGTAGTTGGTGTTTGCGTTTGGATTTCTGCTGGTACGAGGATGGTTCGATAACTACGTGGCCTACAAAGAAAACGCAAGTTTTTTTCGACAAAAAACATTATTTTTCAATATAGTCTCCTGCTCGCTCGACGAACTTATTCCAACGATATTTCAAATTAGCAATGCCTTCATTGTAGGTCGATGAATCCAAGTCCTCAAAATAGCTATTAATTACAGCAACGATTACCTCGGAATTAGACGAAAATCTCTTACCGCCGAGCCATTTTTTCAGGTTTGGAAACAGATGATAATCGCTGGGAGCTAAATCTGGGGAATAGGGCGAATGGGGCACTAATTCAAATCTCAATTCATGAATTTTGGCCATTGCAATCGCGGACTTGTGGGCAGGTGCGTTATCTTGATGGAAACGCACTTTCTTCTTTACCAAATGAGGCCGTTTCTCTTTGATTTTGTCGCTAAGTTGTTGCAACAAATTGGCATAATACTCGCCATTTATTGTTTTCCCCTTTTCTAAGCAGTCGACCAAGATAATTCCCCCAATATACGATTGCCATAACCTTGCCTGCTGACAAAACCGTTTTTGCCTTCTTTGGTGGCGGAGAACCTTTGTGTGTCCATTGTTTGGACTGTTCTTTAGTTTCGGGAGTATAGTGGTGGACCCAGGTTTCATCGACGGTTATGAAACGGCGCAAAAATCCTTCGGATTGTGGCGAAAACGTGCCAAAAGGTCGCGAGAAACACTCAAACGATTCAGTTTTTGCTCCGGTGTGAGTAAGCGCGGCACCCAAAGCGCCGTGTATTTTTTCATTTCTAATTCTTCAGTTAAAATTCTGTGCACACTGTCATTGAGATACCCACTATGTCTGCTATCTCGTGCACTTTTACTTGGTCATCCAATGCGATACAGTGGACTTTTTCAATCATATCCGGGGCAATAGCAGTTTTTGGACGTCCACTACGGGGTTCATCATTTGTGCTCACACGACCACGCTTAAATTCGGCAACCCAGTTTTTAACCATTGAAAACGAAGGAGCGGATTCCAATAGTGTTGACTCCAACTCTGTTTTGATTTCGGTTGGTGTTAAGCCTTTCAAATGAAAGTACTTTATCACTGCTCTCAACTCGGTGTTTTCCATTGTTTACAAAATCACACGAGACGTTCACTTTGGCGTACTGTCAAAAACACACTAATTGACAGATCGCTCTGTACTGCCATATTTAATCTAATAAAGGATAGTTCTACAGAATGGTAAAGAAGATTCCTCCGAATTCGCGCCATCTCTGTGTTAGACCACGTAGTTATCGAACAATCCTCGTATTTGTATTTGAGGGCAGCACTGTATTGAATTTTGAAGTCCCATAAGGTTAGCATTAGTGTATCTTGCTCGCATGGTACTCTCAACCTAGAATTCACTCTAGAGTTCCCTACAAACTGTCAGACGTAGCATGATACTGCATTTTTAGTGCAAGTGCCACTGTTGATGACACGTCCTGTGTTAGTCCGAATTTGTGAATTTACGATCTAAGTTTCACAGCAAAGGAACCGCTTGAAAATTTTGAAAATGCTATAGTTGTAATTGGCGACCGAGAAGTCGTGCGTCTCATATTTATACTTTAATAGTATTTATACAATATATTTATACAACAATATATTTATACAACAAGCCATAAATGAATTCAGACAGGTGCGAAAATCAGGAGTATGTATACATGGTGAAAGAATCGACACAATTAGATACGCGGATGATATAGCCCTGCTCGCAGAAACAAAGGAAGACCTGATAGAAGCACTAACGATTATGGACGAAATATTCTATAACAACTACAACATAAAAATCAACAAAAGTAAGACAAAAGTGATGGTGTGCTCAAAACACAACAGAACAATGGATGACATCAACGTAGGCAATGAGCCCATAAATGCAGTAGAACAATTTGCATATCTAGGAAGTCTTACCACTGAAGATGGCAGAAGTACAAAAGAGATTAACAAAAGAATAAACCACGCAAAAAGAGCTTCCTATGATAAAAAACAACTATTGGCGTCTAATGGCATATCGATAAACACAAAGAAACAATTTATTAAAACATACATATGGAGCATTGCGCTATATGGATGCGAAACATGGACCATTGGGAAAACAGACAGAAGGAAAATAGGGGCTTTTGAAATGTGGTGTTACAGAAGAGCACTAAAGATCTCGTGGACGCAAAGGAAAACGAACGAAGAAGTTTTAGAACAAATGCAAGAAAGAAGGAAAATATGGAGACACATAACGAAGAGAAGGACCCAAACAATAGGCCATTTCTTGAAAAGAAATGGATTAATAAAAATAATTATCGAGGGGAAAGTAAACGGTAAAAACCCAAAAGGACGTCCCCGTCTTCAATATATAAAACAAATAATACAAGACTCGGGAAGCAACAGCTATGAGGAAATGAAGAGAAAAGCTTTAGGTAGGGCAAAATGGAAAGCTGCGACAAACCAGTCCCAGGACTGACGACCATGGAGGAGGAGTATTTACAGTAAACATTATTTACAGTTTGCTTATGTATTATTAGTATTATTTTACATGAAATCGTTATTTGAAAAATATGAACAGGGAATCTATTAGGATGACTACCGTTACTAATTAGACATTGTTTATTAGATAATTAGCTTACCTAGGAAGCAGCAACAAGGTATGTAAATTTATTGGCTGTTCCTAGTAGGTACTTTACTTTCCTGCAGCTTTTCCTATTTTCATGAACTTAAGTAATTCGCTTTAGTAACCAGTTGAAAACATAAGTGTATATTTTTAATTTTTATAATTTACATATGTATGCAGAATATTTCAAATATGGAAAACACTCTTCTCTTTATTCTTATTTAAGCGTTACTAACAAAATTTTAGCAAATGCACCTCTGGGTTAGTCCCATGTGCAGCCATTTACAAAATTTAAAACCAGACTAATAAAACATATTTTTTCATTGGGCAAGTTTTTGCGGGAAATACTTCGCTCCCGCGTAATGTGCACTTTACGTATCCACACAAAATTTAATTACAGTAATAACATCAGGTCGAAACACGAAACCGAAACTTGAAAACCCGACCCGCACGCAAAACGAAATCTTATCAATCACTAGGAGTAAAAAGCGCGCACACGCACACACACACCGCACATTCCTGAAGGTACTCTCTTCTGGGAACAGGCAGACAAGTAAGCGCACTTATGCGAGTACAGTTACTTTTACTTTTCATCGACTTCTTGCGCGCTCGGGACGTGCAGACAGAGGTCCAGTTATTATTTATTGGTTATTAGAGACAATCGAACTATAAATCCATATCGACTGGCGGGCCGCTGGTTAATTGGAAGGAATTATAATAGGCGGCTGCCTCGGTTTGCCGCATGCAATATTGGGCCACCGCACCCGGCAGGTGTTGCTGGTGGTATTGCTTCTGCTGTAAGCTGTGCTTTTGGTGCTGTTTGCACTACTGTTGAAATTTGACAATTTAAAAGTTCAGTAAATAAATATGCTAGTACTACATCCACAGTTAATACAGATACTAATATTTGATCGTATTGACTTCTCCTCTACCTTATGGTGTGCTCACATACAGGGTGTACCACGAGTGAGGTCACTACTTCGTGTACGTAATCTGTAGACCAAATATAGTTAAAAATTCTAATAAAGTTATGCCCTAAAGTAAACCGTTTTCAAAATACAGAGTGTTAAATTATTATTTATTACAATTTCAGAAAAGCCAATATTTATTTTTATTTTAGTTTAAATTCACTATAAAGATTGTTTAAAATGGTCACTATTGCTCTCGGGACACATTCTGGCTCTTAAGAGAGATCTGGTTGCCCCACGTAACATATCATTGTTATTCTGAATTAGTTCTGCTGCCTCAAAAATGCGTCTCCTAAGATCTTCAGCAGTCTCTGATGGTGTTTGGTATACCATATCTTTCATATGGCCCCATAAATAATAATCTAAACAAGTTAAGTCCGGAGATCTTGGGGGCCAGGGTGTTGTTCTCCTCTACCAATTACACATCCTTCAAACCGTTGATTCAAATATTGTCTTACACGTAACGCAAAGTGCGCATAGGCACCATCGCGCTGGTGCCACATACCATGTCTAATCGCCAAAGAGGCATCATCTAACAATTCTCTCAAATGATCTTCTAGAAAATTAAAATATCTGTCGGCGGTTAAATGGTTCTCAAAAACGAATGGAACAATGAGCATGTTATCAATAATTCCACACCAGATATTGCCTGAAAACCTATGTTGATAATTTGATACTGTGATTTCGTGTGGATTCTCCAAATTCCAAGAGTGGCTGTTCTTTCTGTTCATTAATCCATTCCTTGTAAATGTTGCCTCATCCGTGAATAATATTCTATTACATAGGTTTCGATTTTGAATGATCCAGTGGTAAAATTCCATATGACTAGCGAAATCTGTAGGTAAGAGAGCTTAAACAGGCTGGATATGAAATGGATATAAACCATGACGTTTTAATGTTCTCCAAACTTGCATTCGTGATGCATTAACTTGTCCAGATACACGACGGACCCTCAGTTCCGTTAAACTCGTCGGTCTGCCGATTTGGAAATCTCAACCCATATTCTCGAGCAGCTGCTACTGAGTTTCCATCACAAAAACCGTACATATAATGGATATCGGCGTACACTCGCGTTGTAAAAGTAAACATTATCAACAGTGATAATAAGCGTAAGCAGAGAATTCAACTTTAAGGTGCCTCAGTATTTAAATAAAACAGGCCATAATTTCTTTAATAGTCGATTTAGAGAAAATGACCACTGTTTAATTTCGACCTCTTTTCACCTTTCCTACGCATAGGTAAAGCAGTGGCCTCACGTCATCTTCTCTCATGTGTATGTTGCATGTTTTTTAAAGTACCACAGACATGGATGACCTACATATTAACCTACGCTCCGCACTACGGAAAGTGTTAACACTTCTACTCCAGAGAAGATTTCGTGGTTGGACAAACACTTTTTGTAAAGAATGTTTTGTGTACAAGGAATATAACACGAAAGGTTAACTTAAACGTTTCTTTACAAGGAGGAAGGAAGTAAGTTAAACACAAGGTAATATTTATTGCCGACATGAAATAGGCACCAGTGCGAATAAATATGTTCAACTTGCTTTCGTCGCATCGCGCGCACCTATGGGCTGATTGTTAAACTTCATGAGATATCAAATAAATTAAAATTTTGTGACATCTGTTATCAATCGGTAAGCGACTTAATTACTCACACGATAGCTAAGCAATGAGTTGAAATGCTAATTTTTATCTACGAGAAGTATTGTGATATGTAGTAGATGTAACAAAAACGCTGGCTACAAATAATTTACGTTTTGTAACCTAAATAGTGCACGTTCTTTAAGGTAAAGTAACTTAGTACTGGCCGTTTTTGGAGATAATTTAGTTACTTTTCTGCCACGACGAAATTTTAGTAGAGTTAATAAAGCCTCGTAAAGCCACTGTACACTATTTGAGCTGAAATACACGAAATGAGATAATTACGTTAATTGTAATTTATATAAATATCTAGACCGAATATGAAATAGAAGCGTCAGATTTCGTATTTATTACAGCTAATACAAATCAAGATATAAGTAAGTTGAGCAGCTAAGTATTACGTTTCACTATAAAAAAATTAAATGGAGATATCCGTTCGGTTGGAAACACTAGAGTGTTTCTGATGCTTAATGTAGAATACTGATAAAATATTGAAAAAGCTAGGAGCAAACTCAAAAAATTGCTGAAGCAATGTATTAAAATTACGTGGACATGGATATATGTATACCAGTAAAATGCAACACCAAACAAACATTAGAAAAAGAAATGAATACTGCCTTCAAGTTTTGACGAGGTAGTTCTACTATAAATATGAATTTTGTACATGGAGGATCACACTTATGTGCAGGGCTGCGGGGAGTTCCACCTGTAGCTGCGGCACTGACTACATACTTTACACGCTTACATAATTTATATACTTTGTTATTTAACCAATAAAGTGTGGAGAGTAGCCCACGGGTCCGTTAGTTATTTATTAAAAATTGTAGTAGTAGGTGTGACAGAATACTGACAGTACAAATTAATAGAATAGCAATTCATGATTTTATTGGTAAATACAATTCAAAGCAATAATCATAAAACTATTAAGAAACGTAGATTAATTGCCCTGCGTAGTGAAATTAACAATATTGATAAAATTTACGTGCAGAGGTAATGTTTTAGAGAAAAATAGCAAGTATAATTATTATAATAGGTAGAATTCTACTAGCTCTAACAATATCTTTTGTAGTATATAAGAAAATGTGGAAACTCAATTTTATTACATAATAATTTTTCAATTATTTAGGTCTGATGACAAGAAGTGAATTGTAGGAATCAAGGCATATGCCATGGAGGGGGAATCCTCACGACTTATAATGTAACCTTCCCCATTCAACCTTTTAGGCTCTAGGTAACCTAACAATAAGGTCCCTGGTGGATCAGTGCGAATACGCGCTGCCACTCGAGGTTACAGTGTAATGCGGCCGAGCGGCCGCGTGTTCGAACCTCGGCTGAGGCGACCGTATTTCTCTTGCATGTTGCATAAACGGTTACTGTGTAAGGGACATCCGCACCCTCCTGAAGTAATGGGAAATCGGTTCCGGGGGGGTGGGGGAGTTAGTATGAATGAAGGTAACCCAACAAAACATTTTTAAATGATACCACCCACCTTTCGGTACAAGTTCTTACAAAATGCTATTCAATAATAGCAGCAAACATGTTTTCACCTAATATGAAAAATTAAGAAATTAAATTCCAAAGGTTCAGAACTTATTACTGTAATACACATTTAATATAGAATATACAAAAATATTAGAATAAATGTTCAAAATGATTTCTGTTATTCTCTAAGATATAATAAATTCTTCCCGGACATTTTAAAGCATTGTCACAGAACAGCTCGGACTTCTGGATTACATGCTTTATCGCAGTTGTACAACGAACTGAGGCTAAGTTTTGTAGGCAACAGATTTTAAGTGACTTCATAAAAGAAGTCTAATAGGGTCAAATCTGGAGACTTTGGGGTTCTATATTTCCGAAACAAATTAGGTAAAAAATGTTTGCTACTACTGAATAGAATTTTGTAAGCGCTTTTTAATGAGGTATCACAAGGAGGGTGTTACGATTCATATTTCTTTTTGGGATACCTGGATCCTAAAGGGTTAAATGGGGGAGATTACCTTGTGAGTCATAATGACTTTCCTTCCATGTTGTAGAAACGATTTCCAGATAGTTTCAAGGCCTCTTTTACTTCTAGAGATATAACACATTGTATGTACAGCAAACTTTGGATTATCCGTGCGCGGTTTATCTCGTTTGAGGATTATCATTATTTTTACTTGGTTGTATCTAGTAAACGTACTATAGGCCTGTCGCATTTCACTTTCGTCAACAACAGAAATTGTAAGTTCAGTAACCGGATTTTATAAACGATACTCTATCAGGATTGATTGGAGCCAGTAAATAAATTTGGAAACCCCCTTACCACCATGATACATAGAATACGTATTTCGGCACTAAGCTGCCATCTTCAGCAGGAACTGGAACTAACAAAAATAACTTGGCTGAGAAACCCTCTGCAGATAAGTCCTTTACCAATCCAACAATTGAAGTTCAATGCTAGTAATAATCAAATAAACAAAGGATGAAATACTAAATCCCCGCTAGGGTTTGTTACGCCTAACTGAATAAAGTATTATTTACTACAAATACATTAAATCTGAGACAAGAATTGGCCCATTATCTGAATTTAAAAGATCCCGCTCTATTTTTGAAAATATGAA
The DNA here is from genome assembly GCA_014611495.1 of Limonius californicus. Taxonomy (NCBI): domain Eukaryota; kingdom Metazoa; phylum Arthropoda; class Insecta; order Coleoptera; family Elateridae; genus Limonius; species Limonius californicus. The sequence goes on along the minus strand of JABXWE010043205.1, from coordinate 15,160 downwards.
TGCTCTCATAGCAATTCCATTTTTTTGTTGAAACTTCCTTTAACAATTTTAGATTTCCTAGTTTTATACCGTGTCCTGTCTTGTAAATATGTTAGTTTGCCCAATATATTTTCCATGACAGCGAGAACAGTCAATTTCGTAAATTCCCGACTTTCCAAAGTTTTCAGTATATCTTTAAGGTTTTCTAACGAATTCCAATTGTTGTTATTTGAACAAAATAAAATTATGGAATTGATTTGTTTGCATATTTTATCAAGGTCTTTGGTTAAGGGATGGAACGGAATTTTTGATGACATTTCTGGTAATTTCTTCAAAGTTGGAACTTTGTAAAGTTGTGGAATTTAATCTTAGCTTACGTTTTCTAATTAAGTTATCAATGACGTCTGGAGAGAAGAATAAAATAGAGGGGATTTTTTAAATTCAGATAATGGGCCAATTCCTAACTCAGATTCAATTAATTTGTTGAAAATAATTCCTTAACCGGTTAGGCGTAACGAACCCTAGCGGGGATTTAGTATTTAAGCCTTTAGATTATTAGCATTGGACATTAATTGTTAATTTGGTGAATCACTTATCCCCAGAAGTATTCCTCAGTCAAGTTGATTTAATTAGTTCAAGTTCCTACTGAAGATGGCAGCTTGGTTGCCGAAATACGTTCTTAGGTGTTCTAAATACCATGGTGGTAAGGGAATTTCCAAAGTGTAAATACTCTATTGGTAACCGTTCAATACGTCAAATGTATTTTTATGTTCTGCATAGTACACACGAAGGTAATGTTTTAAGTAGAAAGCAAAAATCGTATTATCCTTGTTTTTCAGTTATCCGTGAACATTTATTTGAATAATCCAGAGTTTGCTGTATTAAAATTGACATTTTGTATAAGTTAAACCCTATGGTGATACTAATTTTCGCATTAAAAATATCTACCAAAGACCTGAAATGTACGTCCTCGAGACTAGGATCTGCATAGAAAATATTAAATATATTTCTAACAGTTAGCTGATGATGGAAAGGTGTGTGTTAAGACTAACTTTAAAGAGCAATAAACGAAACTAGTCTATTAAACTACAATATAATAAAGCAATAGCAGTAGTGACGAATGATAAACCCTAAAAGATATTCGAATATAATTCTAAAGAAATATTGGGTCAGCAGGAACTTAATTGACAAGTAAAATGGTCAAAATAGAGAATACAAGACGTAAATTGATAATATATTGCACAAAATACAGAAAAATCCCAGAGATAATATTAGGTCGAAAATCCGACGGGAAAAGCTAATTTCAAGTTGTAAATACCAAAGAAGGTTTTCTTATTGGTAGGACTCTGCGGATGGATTACAATAACCACCACAATAAGGTTTTCCTTGATATACGTATTTAAGTTATCTTAATTTCTTCTTGATTCTCTAATTACACGTATTTTTCTATAGTTTTCTTTAATTTGTTTTTATTAATAACAAGATTGGCGTTGAATTAAATTTTCACTTTTTCCTTCAAAATTGTCAGTGCCATATCGACCATTACACTAGACCAAACTAAACAGAATTTTCTATTTTTAATAACATATTTTTGAAAATATGAATCATATAAATATTAATTACTAGTCGAACCCGTGGGCTACGACATACGCCGTTTTCTGTAGTTTCTTTAATAAAACATTAAATACACTGTGCGGAGTTGTAAGATATACATTCAAGTTATTCAAATTAACACGAACAGATAGATATATTGACGGCGAAAAAGTAATTAATCTTCTTTAACTCTTGTTTTGTATACGGAATAGAAATTGTTAGTTAGTAGTAATGTTCATAGCATCAAGGAGTTAACTTAAGGATCAAGGTACTTGATATAACACTTGCGTCTCCCCTACTCACGCTTAATAATTGACACGTTTTCCGCGAAGCCTCCCTGTCGGATCACATACATATCAGATTCCACTTAAAGGTTACGGGAAAACTCAACGAAGACGTAAGAATCCCCAAAACAACAGACTGGTGCCTATATGCAGTGTTGGGTAAGTTACTCTAAAAAAGTAACTAAGTAAGTTAGTCAGTTACTCGGCAAAAAAGTAACTAAGTAAGTTACTAAGTTACAGAATTATAAAAGTAACTTGAATAAGTTACTAAGTTACCATAAAGTAACTCGTTATTTTTTAAGTTACCTTTTTTTATGAGACGCTACTAATGTACATGCAATTACTACCAACTTAATATCAACAGAAACACACATTTATAAGCATTTGTTTATTAGCAAATATTCTATACGTAGGGGAAGGAACAGGCTTAGAGCTTAGAGGCGCTGGTTCAACGATGTTTTTGGGATTTTCCCAGGATTCTATTTTATTTATCGTTATTATTGAAATATAGAGACGGTGAATGTATTTTCGTCTGAATTAGACACCCCCAATCTGCGCACAGGCGTTATAAATGTACTTCCCAGTAATCCGCATACCTGCTCAGAGAGCTTCTAGTTGTTAAAGGATTAAAGATTACTGGAAAAAGCTGTCACCACCCAAATAGGATCCATCAAATATAATTTATTATCGACTAAGTACAAGAAGGTATTCCTGTGTTCGGTATTAGCATTTGCATACTAAAGCATTCGAAATTTCAACAAATTCTTCAGTTCAGGTATAATTTCTTAAATACTACGCATTAAAAACCGAACATTTTAAAATATTTTACATTTGTAGCATGAAAATGTAACTTGTCATATTCAGTTACTAAAGTTACTAAATAATTGTAACGTGTTATAGTTACAATTACTGAAAACACAAAAGTAATTAAGTTACTATTAAGTTACTCAAAAGTAACTAGTTACTAGTAACGAGTTACTTTTACTTAGTTACTACCCAACACTGCCTATATGTGCGGCATATCGGAGTGGATGATCTTAACACCGAGGTAGATACAGCAGAGGATCTTGAAACATCCTCAACGAATCTGCACAATCTTATACACAAAGCTTATGAAACAAGCTGCCCCCTAAAAAGCCGAAGGGTCACACGTAAGGTGCTCTGGTGGAACAGGAAGCTCGAAACTCTGAAACAAGGAGGCTTTTTAGCAAAGCCAAGAAACAGAAGCGTCAAGAGTAACGGGTATCAATACAGAGAGGCCCTCACAAAATATAACCTGGAAATCGGGAGGTCGAAAAAGAGGACATGGCGTAGCTTCTTCGAGGGGATAAATGATACCCCAATAGCGGCACGCCTACAGAAAGGCCTTGCAAAAGACCCCACAAATTACATTGGCCATCTGCAGAAGGCGAATGGGCTCTTCACTGAGAGCACCAGGGAAACGGTGGAGCTATTACTAAGCACCCATTTCCCACACTCTCATACTCATAGCTCGGACGAACCGGCTGAGGAAGTATATAATACGTCCACACTCAATCAGGTCAAAAGCCTGGCTAACAAACACTAACGACAAATAGGGTTAAATGGGCAATCCTTGCTTTTAAACCCTATAAATCATCTGGTGGAGACGGCATCTTTCCGGCCTTACTACAAAGATGTACATAGGACTTACTGCCCAATATCTGCAAACTATATAGGGCTAGCTTCTGCCTTGGTTATGCACCTACAAAGTGGAGAGAGGTTAATGTAGTGTTTATACCCAAGGGAGTTGGTCGTTCCAACACCCACCCCAAGGCGTGCAGACCTTAGGCCTTACCTCTTTCCTTCTGAAAGGAACGGAGAAAGTACTTGACCAGTACCTAAGAAGTGAAGTATTTCCAAACCGACCAATTCACCCCAATCAACATGCCTACCAAAATGATCAAATGGATTAAAGCCATGCTTGAAATTCGAAATTTACAGCAAAACTGGGAGGAAAAGCAGTTACCATTACGGCTGCCAGAGGTTGCCCCCAAGGTGGGGTTCTGTCGCCTCTCTTGTAGTCTGTGATAGTCGACGACCTCCTCAATTTGTTAACACAAGACGGCTTCGAGTTACCGGGGTACGCCGACGACCTGGTCGTCGTGGTCCGTGGAAAATTTGATTCAATGGTGTCACAACGCACGCAGGAAGCTCTAGATACATCCACAGTTGGTGTCGAGATCAATGCTTAAGCATAAACCTAATGAAAACGGTAATCGTCCCCTTTATTAGACGTAGGAAGCTGGGCGGTTCTTGACTTAAGTAATGAAGTCAAATACTTAGGAGTTACACTAGACCAGAAGTTGACGTGGAATTTACACATTGATAAACTGCAGAAGAAGGCAGTTCTAGCATCCCTGGCATGCCGTAGGCTGGCAGGAAGAAACTGGGTGCTAAAACCACTAATGATCCATTGGTCATACGTGGCTATAATAAGACCCACGGTCACTTACGCAGCAGTTGTGTGGTGGGCAAAAACGGAACAGTTACAGCTAGAGAAGATACAACGTCCCGCCTGTCTGACTATAACAGGTGCAATGAGCACCTGTCCAACTGCAGCAATAGAGACCATGTTAGGACTAATGCCCCTACACCTTCAGGTGTAAAAGGAGGCAATGCTACATGCGCTCAGGCTTGCAAGGACAAATAAATTCACATCAGGAGACCTGACAGGCCACTTAGGTATTCTAAGTCTCACTCACCTAGAGCGAACGGCCTACACCGTATCGAATTTTATGCCAATAAAATACAACTTCGACCAACCTTTTAGAGTGACCACCACAGACCGGGAAGTGTGGTCCTTGGGAGGACCTTCCTTCAAGAAAGGATCCCTCCAGTGTTATACCGATGGTTCGAATATGGAAGGAGGAGAAACTGGAGCGGGGGTCTATGGACCCAGTTGCCCCATTTCCGAACCCCTCGGTGTCATAACTACCATCTTCTAGGCTGATGTTTATGCCATAAACTTCTGTACAAAGATGAACCTCAGGAAGGGATATAAAGGTGCAACAATTGACATCGTCAAACACAGCCAAGCAGCAATAAAGGCTTTAAGGGCCTCCACTTGTGAGGCGAAGCTAGTCGGGGAGTGCCAGAACAACTTCAAACAACTGGCAAACAGAAACTACGTTACTTTGTGGTGGGTGCCAGGGTATGAGGGCGTACCAGGCAATGAAAAGACCAACGAACTCGTAAAATGCGGAGTAACTATCCCATTTACAGGACCTGAGCCACCAACATTAAAGTACCATCTTCTTAAGATTGGTAAAGCAGAGGACCAAATCTGCCGCTTATGTAACGAGGCGGCGGAAACGGCAGAACACATTCTATGCGAACGCAATGCTGCTTGTCGACGTAGACATAAAATTTTCGGAAAGGCAACCATGACATCTAACGAAATAAGGGACTGGAAGTCCAAAGACGTTATAAGGTTTATCAATAGCCTACAACTTCTCTAACAAAGGAGGGGTCATAAGTTACAAAAGAACCATTAAGGGTCGAAGTGACGGAAGGCATATAAAGGCCAAAGTCCTAACATCCAATAATAATAATAAATAACTTAGAGGATTAACTTTGGCTACCTGTAATTCATGGAGATTAAGGGGTAACTCGAAAAGTTTAAATATCATGAAAGAGAGTGTGATCATTCATTCTAAAAGTCTTCCAAATTATCTCTCCAAGAAAGATATTTATCAAAGTCGAATCAGACCTACATGATTATAAATGTCATTAGACTAAACACATTAACTTATAAGGCGCCTAAGTGGTTGTTTTAAAGTGTATGATTTGTAGAAAATTTTATTTTGCTTGTTTGATCTACACAAAAATGAAAATGCTTAAAGGCTCCACATATGCCTTTTCTCTTAGCAGAGTTACTGTAAGGTACTTTCAGAAAGTTTCCTCCGAGTGTTTGAATTAGCTTACAGATTTGAATGAGCTCTATAAACGTTCTTTCTAGTTGTTTAGTAAGTTATGAAGCACATACTGCTTTAAGGGGCTCCAGCTATCACTATTCCCTTGGAGATGTTGCTGCATATCTAAAACACTTCTGAACAGTATATACGCACGGTAAGAACTATGTTAACATGATTTCTTCTGTTTGGTTTATTTTCTGACGTCAGCGTATTGGCGCATGTTACGATGAGTTTTCGTGCCATAATTATTGAAGTTAACTTTTACATTATTTGGACTATTCAGATTATTCTCCTGAAATATGTTGTATAATGAACAGAAATGTAAGTGGATCTGTTCAACTTCAATTGGAGGTGTAGTGGGAGCTAAGATGACAGAGTGTTCATTTTCTGGGCAAAACTTCAAGGATAGCTAGGGTTCGATTTCTCAGCATTATCAAGGTAGCCATTAAACATCTTGGGCTGCAACCTACCATACACAAATCCACATTCCGGTTGGCAACCAGTGGCGCATTTAGGGAATTTGTAGCCACAAATACTTTTCCAATTTGTGGACCCAGGTCGCTTTAAAATATTAACTTAACCAATTGGACACAATCAAGTTTATTGAGTATCTAATAAGTAGCGGCGGGCAGGTCGGGAGCGGATGTCAGGTGAGACTTCTAACTAGTCGTTCAACGTAATTCAAAATGGTGGTCGTGAATGTTGAAACCATTATTATTCATATAATATAGTGTGGAAAGGGTTTAACGCAGATTTAATATATTGAATTTGCTTTTTATCTTCAGTATTATTGATTTGTAAAAATGGTCAACAAAACCCAGAACACTTCGTGCAATATTTTAAGCACTAGTATAAGCAAAATTCTGCTAAACGTTAAGTTGCATGCCTTTCACGTAATTTGGGCGATTATGTTTTAAATATTTTAATGAAAACGAACTCATTCCTCGGGTGCGCGACCTATTATTCAGAACACGCGTTCGCCGGCGGCAAATCTAAATTCTAACCTACAGAGCGCACCGCGCACGCAACCCTACATTTTAAACGTTTTGCAAATTATACAGACGGTGCGCCATCATTTATGCTCAATTTTTTCCAGACGGCGTACCACATACTATAACTTTAGTGGCCACGTTCGTATACATAAACCTCGCATTTTTACTTGTTCTTGGCCATTATTCTAGGTAATTGCTACTTGAAAACGTGTTAAGCAACTTCTGATAATGGGGGACCCAGTGAGCAGGTCTAGGGTTAAATTATAGTCAAATTTTTATAATGTTGATGCGGTTACTAAAACAAAAAGCAAGACTACCATGTGTATTTCATATTACAAGACAATTGCAGTAATTTAAAGTTTATTAATAACTTTAATTACGTTAAACAAAGATAACGTATGATATACCTAATGAGGCGCAAGTAAACTGGTAAAAGTAATAAAAATGAAGAAGGCTTCCTTAATTGATGGGTTGATTCGTTGTTTTCTAGAAGTATATTTTAATACATTGCGAGTGCGGAGAGGGGCAGAATGTGGGACGGACCATAGATTATTATATGCAAAGTTGTATTTCTGTTATAATTATAAAACACGTATAACCACAATAGATGAAGAGAGAACGGAAAAGATCGCAGAAATGAAATACAATACAAAATCTTTAAAGGACCATTCTGCGAGATTTTTATACAAATGGAGAATAGCACAATAATTAGAATAGATAGATAAAGAATCCATGTGTTGGAAGTGTTGAAGAAAAATATCTTGCTTTTACTAAAGCCATACATGCAGCAGCCAAAGAAGTTTTGGGAACCGTGACAAGAAAAATGAGCCATACGTACTGGTGGAATGAAAAATTAGAACCAGATATAAAAGAAAAAAAGGAAAATGTATCATAAATACCTAAGCACAGGAAAAACAGAGAAGTGAAGAAAAATGTGATACAGGAAAAATCTAAGTGTGGCAAAAGAAGTGAGAAGAAGTTGAAGCCTATATCGGAGGTACTAGGTAGGCAGAAGCATGGAAAACAATTAACAACTTAAGACAAAACACAAGCAAATCGGTTGTAATGGAATTAGTTGGAACATGTAATTGGAAACCTTATTACAAAAAACTACTCACAGAAGATAGAGACGAATAACAACTTAAGACAAAACACAAGCAAATCGGTTATAATGGAATTAGTTGGAACATGTAATTAGAAACCTTATTACAAAAAACTACTCACAGAAGATAGAGACGAATATACAGACATATCTCGCATAGAAGGAATAACAGAAATGTCCTAAGAAATTGATAGAATAACATGTGGAGAAGTGACAGTAGCGTTAAAGGGCACAAAAAATGGACGATCGCCAGGTCCTGGAGGTATCACAATAGAATTGGTCAAGCATAGCCCGTCGATAATGATAGAAATATTAACGGAAATTTTTAACTCGTGCATGGTAGATGGTGAGAGTACCCCAAAGGAATGGTAAACTGCTTATATAAGTTCAATATTTAAAAAGGGCAATAAGATGAATTGCGCGAACTATCGGGGAATCAGCGTGACAAGTTCTATATCGAGACTGTATGGACGAAAGGTAAGGTCGTGTATCGACAATATTTTTACTCTAGGCCAGTTAATAGAAACAAAAGAAAAAAAAACGCAGAAACACACCTAGTGTTCATAGATATACAAAAAGCGTATGACACGGTACCAATAAAGAAAATGTACAAAGTTTTAGAAACATATGAAGGGGGAAAAATATTTAAATGCTGTTAAAGAACTGTACAAAAATAGAAAATAAAATTAAAATGGCAGGACAAATTTCAAGTAGTTTTGTTTTAGCAAATGGACTGCGACAGGACTGTCCTTTACCACCCACTCTATTTAATATACAAGAAATTCTAAAGGAATGGAAGGCCAAATGTAAACTGATGGGAGTACCGATAAAACAAGATTTCTTGCACACTCTCTTGTTCGCCGATGATCAGGTGGTTATATCCACCGACATGGATTACATCAACTATATGATGCGAAAATTAATAGAATGCTACCAAAAATTGGGTTTAAATATAAATATGGACAAAACCATGTATCTTCTAGTAGGGGACAATGAAACAGAGGATTTTAACTTAGAAAGCAAGTCTATAAAAACCTGTAATGAATATAAATACCTAGGAGTAATTATATCAAAAGAAGGAAATAGTCACCTAGAGATAGGCAACAGAATGAGGCAAGAAAAACGAACAATAATTCTCTTCTGTGGTCCAAAGAAATAAAAAAGGGTACAAAAAGAAAAATGTATACTGCAATCCTACAAAGCATTTTAACATATGGCGCTGAAGTATGGGAGATAACAGAAAACAATAAGAAAAGAAAAACGGCAGAAGAAATGGACTTCCTCAGATGGAGCTGTCGAAGATCTACATTAGAACATGTGAGGAATGCAGATGCCCGACGAGAAATGGAAATGGAGGATACGGTAATAGATAAGACCGAAACAAAAAGACTGCTGTGGTACGGCCACTTATAAAGAATGCAATCTCAAAGATGGCCTCAAAAAATTTACGAATGTTTCCCGAACGAGCGGAAGAGGACGTCCTTGCAAAACATAGAGAAGAGAGATAATAGATACCATGGAAAAGAGACAATTAACAGAAGACGATTGGCAAGACAGGGACAGATGGCGATTAGGTTGCGAGACACGGTGTTAAAGTTGTAAAAATTTACTCGTTGACTGTGGCGGCCGAGCTTTGTATAGATATTCCCCTTTCTCAAATCTTTACGTAAAATGTATCGAATCTTCTTCTTAGTGATGCTCAACTCAAGTGTTATCATTCGGAGGGTCCTTCATAATCGAAATTGTTTTTAGAGAAATCGTGAACATACCCACGTCCATTTGTGGAACGTTTAAGCTCCTACAACACATTAATACTACATGGGGTTCTACCACCATACAACAGTTTTCAATATTTCATGTTCTGTTGGAGGTAGAGTTTTATCTAATTTACAGCAAAATTAGATATTAAATCGTTGCTCCATTATGACACGATGTACGCGCTAGTGTCCTGCACTAACAAACAGCTGTTCAGCATTCGATTGAGCACCATCTCTTGATAAAACTGTGAACTATTACCTATAAGCTGCTTTTTTTTTGGCTATTTTAAAGTGCTGCAGCATCTATCCGGGAATTAAATGGCCAACCCTCGTAGTATCAGGAATACAAGTATAAAGTAGAAATTTATAACTATAAATGATTTGCATGCCATGTAATAAGTAATTATTTACTAATTAATTGTTATTTTTTTGTATATTCTTTACGATTTAAATTTTATTTTAAGTTTAAGTTTAAGTTTATTGTGGACTCAGAAAACTATTTACCACTGCAGTTTTTATGGAATTGGACTGACTTATTCCAAAAATTAACTAAAATATCATAATTAATACGTATACATTATTATACACACATCATAAAACTTTGCGATAATGTTCTTATTTAGATAACTTGAAGCTATTCTATGCTTTAAATTTGAAAAATAAATTGTTAAACCAAGCAAAGGTCATGTGCAATTAGTGTTCGACATGTCTATTGATTTTGTTTGGGTTGATTTGGTGTCTAACCTTTGAATTCTCTGTTTCGTTTTGCTTGTTCGTAGTCGTAATAATTGTATGAAGGTATTAGAGGTATTTATCAAACTTGACTGTTAGTTTTTCTCCCCGAAAATAATAAGATATGAGAGTTGTGTATTATGTTCGACAACCCTCAACTAACATGTAATTTTGGAGGAAAATGGACCTTTCAATTGTATATTTTTTGTGAGTCATATTTGAATATAGGTGTGAAGAACATTTTAAAATGATTTTCGTAATCATTTATTGTAATATTATTAATTGAAGGTAATTTATGTTTAAAATGAATATGAATTTTATTAAAAAATAATACATCGGTCGTGTGAAGAGTCTAAAAATTCCTTTTAAATAAGGAATATGGCTATAATTTCAGCTTTGATGTAAATGATTTTTTCAGAAAGTTATATAAATATTTAAAATTTGGTTAATTTGTGTTAATTTTATTCTGTTTTCCCAGTGGTTGTGGAAGTCACATGTTTTTTGTAAAATGTACTTATTTTTGTTTGTATTATGATATTGCCGTGGTTATTTATAAAAAAAAAGAGGAAAAACAACGGGGACTTGCCATGAAAATCTCAACGTGAATAGACACTCGTCTGGCGAGTCAATAGAAATTGTAAGTTTGTGTGTTTATTATATCCTGCTGGAATAAATTTATGTTATTAAGTATTATGGTTCAAATCGGCGTTATTTGTTACTTATATGTGTGAAAAATGGATTAAAATTCGGTAAATTAGCCGAAAATAAAGAATTTGTGTCGGAGTATCAAAGTAGCGTCAGTAGACTTCTGTTGTTTTTTTTTCGACATGTTTTATTTGTATCTGCGTTTGACGTTTAAAACGCCAACAAACTTTTAAATTAGGAATTATCTAGAAGTTCGACAAAAGTTTAATCCCTGTTAATTATTTGGGAGATATTCGTATCATATTCTGGAACTGCAACTGGAGTAGTAATAGAATTTAATTTAAAATAAATTAAAATAAATAAGTAGCATCGAATCAACAACAATTTGAAAAGTGAAGCAAGATTGGGGTTAACAATTTAAAAAGAAAATATGAAGGTGCAGCGTGTTCATTAGTTTATTGCTATATTTGAACATCTGATGTAATAAGCAGTAAATAATATTTGGGTTAATTACTTTGTAAAACGATTTTACGAATACGAAGATACTCAGTCCAAAGTTTTTCTGCTAGGAGCTTAGAAAAAAGCAGCAAGCGATGGACTGTCGTTTCGAAGTTCAAGACAAACAGGGCGCAGGAGTGCCCGTAGACGTACTATTTTTTTAGTTATTGTATTTTATGCAATACATAATTTCATGTTTATTTCCGAAATTTTGGAGGGCTACTAAGTTCCTTAAAGTTAATTAAAAAAATGTTTCCTATCGTCATCGTAGCCATATTAATATACTGCCTTTTTATAAGCTGTTTTTTTAATTAAAAGACCATATATGCAACATCCTAATAAAGTAATCTATAGCCAAGATTTATCTAATTTTTCTAAAATTCGAATAATAGGAAGACTGGACAATTTTAGTTTTTTAGCGTAACGTGCAACGACAACGTTGCCATAACTTAGCACGGTTCCCATTTCTCTAAATAAAAGAATGACGTGATTAATTACCATCAAATGGTAAGATAATGGAGAGTAATAGTACGGAATATCTATAAAAAACGGTGCATTAGGTTTTGAATCACGAGGTTCGAAGATATTTGTTATAAGATTATTCCACTATGGATCTTGGATACTGTTGGTTTTATCTGTCCTACAAAAAAAAGTTCAGGTGAAGTCTTAGGTCTGGGGAACAAGGTGATCACTAGCTATGCATACTTGTGCGGTGTTTAAGGACCACAAAAATAAAAAATTCAGTAATCGAATTGCTGATATGCTGTTACCAGCATTTACCCATTTTACAATAATGACAAGAATGGAATTGTTTATCATAAAGTATTCCTTTTTGAGTTGTACAATGGATACTCAACAGTTTTAATTTGTAAGTGGAATTATTGAGTTGTAACATATTTTGCTGGCGCAATTTTTCATCAATGGGTCGCTAAATTTACCATTGCAGGGTACTTAAAGCACCAAATTATCATTAAAAATTTTACACAAAAAAGTTTGTGCCTGCTCCTTCCCCAATTTACCTTCATGTTGATCCCAGTGATATTATTAACACGCCAAGGTAGTCGAACACCTTTATCTATTATAATAACACTGTGCCCTGCCTTGTGTTTGCGACCACGTTAACACGCAATCCAGGAAGGGAAGGTCTGGATCTGATATGTGCAGGGCCGTAGTTTGCACACGTGTCGACGGATGTTTGTGGAGCGTCTAGTAGAGGCCAGGTGGAGGCGCGTGCCCATGACAGGTGGCATCCGCTGCCAACTTTCAGTCAGGCATGGCTTTTTCTCCTCTGGAATAACGATGCCCTAGCAAGTATTAAAATTAAAGACCTGCTATATATGAAAAAGCCGATTAAAAGTCTCGTAACACCTGTAACAGCTGCTACGAGGGGCCCCGGGGAAGTAGCAGGGCTGTGCCAGGCCAAATATTTAAAGTAGGACGAATAATTAATATTCCTTTAGTTAGTATTGAGGCTAATCAGTAAGCTGAAATTACTAACTATTTGTATAGAATTTTGTTGCGGAATAAGTATATGCATTGCAAGATATTAGTATTCTGCTTTTAGTGTTATATTCACTCATTAACCTATTAGCAGCATGAATTATGCCAAAAAAGATGTACATAGTGGCGCAAAATTATTAAAGCTACGCTTTATTAAAGATAGTATTGACGTTGTATCCGTACTAATTTTGTTACATATAGCGTAAAGCATGAATCTTTCTGGTATAGGATCGGCCTTCAAAAAAGAATACCAAAAATGAAAATGCAGATGCAGATTGATTCTCGTGTAAATATTGTATTGAATCAATAGTCGACAGTCGTACTGATTTAAATACAATTTCAAAGAGCCAACCACATAATACTGTTTATACATATTGTGTTTGTAAAATAAGTACTGACGCAAGTCCAGTTTCCAACAGGTAATAAACTTATACGCATGCTTTAACCTAGACATGCCTTTACATTTTGTACTTCTCGAAACTTCTATATTGATACTTCATCTTGCCAGTTCATAATAGTCAGAATAAATGCTGATATAGACATCAGGGAGAGTCAAATCATTACCATCGAGAATATCTAGTTGGTAACGCTCAAACCCAGTTTCTGGTGGAGAGTCTATTGTGACTTTTATGAAGTACATGTTCTAATCTGAATTTTGCGTAGAGTCAGTACGGAGATATCTGTCGTATCAGTTCAGTTCATAATTGTCTGTTGTAGTAAATTGTGGCATAGCCGTCAACTTAGTCTGAGTAACTACTGGCTCAGCAGTCATACCTACTTAGGACTACTTTCTCAAGGATATACATCATGTAAAATGTGTATTTTGTATATAATCAATACAGAGATTAAGAAAATAGATGTTGAAATATTCATTTTGTATACAGTCAGTACGGAGGTTAGCAGTTACAACAGTTCATAACTGTTTAAGCAAATAGTGACTGATCAGTAGCAGTTATTCAACCCCTGTTTAAGAGGAGAACGTACGCATACAACCACTTTAAGGTAGTACACTTCAAAATCTAAATTTTGTATACAGCCAGTACAGAAATATCAATTGTACCAGTTCATAATAATGTGCGTAAATACTGACTCAGCAGTCATAGAGATCCCAAGAGAGTTTTTTAAGGAAATACATATTCACATCTCCATTTTGTATACAGCCAATACGGAGATATCAGTCCCACCAGTTCATAATACACCTAGTAAATACTGGCTCATCAGCCACAGATATTCAAGCACAGTTTAAGGGAAGATTATGTGCATATAATTACTTTACGAATTAAAATCTCAATTATGCATACAGTCAGTGAGCATACATCAGTAGTATCAGTTAATATTAGTCTGAGTAAATACTGACTCAGCAGTCATAGAGACTCGAGAACCGTTTCTCAAGAATATACATATTAAAATCTTCATCTCGTATACAATCACTACGTAGATATCAGTCGCACCAGTTAATAATAGTCTGAGTAAATACTGACTTAGCAGTCATAGAGACTCGAAAACAGTATCAAAGAAATACATGTTAAAATCTGCATCTTGTATACAGTCACTACGGAGGTATTAGTCGTACCAGTTAATGACAGTCTGAGTAAATACTGACTCAGCAGTCATACAGACTCGAGAACAGCTTGCCAAGAAAATACATGTTATAATCTGTATCTTGTATACAGTCACTACGGAGATATCAGTCGCAACAGTTCATAATAATCTTAGAAAATACTGACTTAGCAGTCATAGGGACTCGAGAACAGTCTCAAAGAAATACATGTTAAAATCTGCATCTTGTATACAGTCACTACGGAGGTATTAGTCGTACCAGTTAATGACAGTCTGAGTAAATACTGACTCAGCAGTCATACAGACTCGAGAACAGCTTGCCAAGAAAATACATGTTATAATCTGTATCTTGTATACAGTCACTACGGAGATATCAGTCGTAACAGTTCATAATAATCTTAGAAAATACTGACTTAGCAGTCATAGGGACTCGAGAATAGTCTCAAAGAAATACATGTTAAAATCCGCATCTTGTATACAGTCATTACGGAGATATTAGTCGTACCAGTTAATAACAGTCTCAGTAAATACTGACTTAGCAGTCATAAAGACCCGAAAATAGCTTCTCAAGAAAATACATGTT
>JABXWE010043204.1:0-24256 GCA_014611495.1 Limonius californicus | reverse complement strand
TCTAATTTTATAAAAATCAAAGGATGAATATTTAAGTTGTTTACATATACCATAAACTACACGGTTTTGAGTATAAATTGGCAGGTTTACCAGCAATAAAGTGTTGTTCGCCTGTTACAAACAATTATTTAGGACATCGTGGTCCTCTTAAATCTTATAATAGTTAAGATGGAGTGTAAAAACCTCTAATTTTATAAAAATCAAAGGATGAATATTTAAGTTGTTTACATATACCATAAACTACACGGTTTTGAGTATAAATTGGCAGGTTTACCAGCAATAAAGTGTTGTTCGCCTGTTACAAACAATTATTTAGTACTTCGTGTCCTCTTAAATCTTATAACAGTTAAGGTGTAGTGTGAAAACCTCTAATTTTAAAAAATCAAAGTATGAATATTTAAGTTGTTTACATATACCATAAATTACACGGTTTTGAGTATAAATTGGCAGGTTTACCAGCAATAAAGTGTTGTTCGCCTGTTACAAACAATTATTTAGGACTTCGTGCTCCTCTTAAATCTTATAATAGTTAAGATGGAGTGTAAAAATCTCTAATTTTATAAAAATCAAAGGATGAATATTTAAGTTGTTTACATATACCATAAACTACACGGTTTTGAGTATAAATTGGCAGGTTTACCAGCAATAAAGTGTTGTTCGCCTGTTACAAACCATTATTTAGGACTTCGTGGTCCTCTTAAATCTTATAATAGTTAAGATGGAGTGTAAAAACCTCTAATTTTATAAAAATCAAACGATGAATATTTAAGTTGTTTACATTTACCATAAATTACACGGTTTTGAGTATAAATTGGCAGGTTTACCAGCAATAAAGTGTTGTTCGCCTGCTACAAACAATTATTTAGGACATCGTGGTCCTCTTAAATCTTATAATAGTTAAGATGGAGTGTAAAAACCTCTAATTTTATAAAAATCAAAGGACGAATATTTAAGTTGTTTACATATACCATAAACTACACGGTTTTGAGTATAAATTGGCAGGTTTACCAGCAATAAAGTGTTGTTCGCCTGTTACAAACAATTATTTAGGACTTCGTGGTCCTCTTAAATCTTATAATAGTTAAGATGGAGTGTAAAAACCTCTAATTTTATAAAATTCAAAGGATGAATATTTAAGTTGTTTACATATACCATAAACTACACGGTTTTGAGTATAAATTGGCAGGTTTACCAGCAACAAAGTGTTGTTCGCCTGTTACAAACAATTATTTAGGACATCGTGGTCCTCTTAAATCTTATAATAGTTAAGATGGAGTGTAAAAACCTCTAATTTTATAAAAATCAAAGGATGAATATTTAAGTTGTTTACATATACCATAAACTACACGGTTTTGAGTATAAATTGGCAGGTTTACCAGCAATAAAGTGTTGTTCGCCTGTTGCAAACAATTATTTAGTACTTCGTGGTCCTCTTAAATCTTATAATAGTTAAGGTGGAGTGTGAAAACCTCTAATTTTATAAAAATCAAACGACGAATATTTAAGTTGTTTACATATACCATAAACTACACGGTTTTGAGTATAAATTGGCAGGATTACCAGCAATAAAGTGTTGTTCACCTGTTACAAATAATTATTTAAGACTTCGTGGTCCTCTTAAATATTATAATAGTTAAGGTGGAGTGTGAAAACCTCTAATTTTATAAAAATCAAAGCATGAATATTTAAGTTGTTTACATTATACCATAAATTACACGGTTTTGAGTATAAATTGGCAGGTTTACCAGCAATAAAGTGTTGTTCGCCTGTTACAAACAATTATTTAGGACTTCGTGGTCCTCTTAAATCTTATAATAGTTAAGGTGTAGTGTGAAAACCTCTAATTTATAAAAATCAAACGACGAATATTTAAGTTGTTTACATATATTATAAATTACACGGTTTTGAGTATAAATTGGCAGGTTTACCAGCAATAAGGTGTTGTTCAGCTGTTACAAATAATTATTTAAGACTTCGTGGTCCTCTTAAATATTATAATAGTTAAGGTGGAGTGTGAAAACCTCTAATTTATAAAAATCAAACGACGAATATTTAAGTTGTTTGCATATATTATAAATTACACGGTTTTGAGTATCAATTGGCAGGTTTACCAGCAATAAGGTGTTGTTCACCTGTTACAAATAATTATTTAAGACTTCGTGGTCCTCTTAAATATTATAATAGTTAAGGTGGAGTGTGAAAACCTCTAATTTATAAAAATCAAACGACGAATATTTAAGTTGTTTACATATATTATAAATTACACGGTTTTGAGTATAAATTGGCAGGTTTACCAGCAATAAGGTGTTGTTCGCCTGTTACAAATAATTATTTAAGACTTCGTGGTCCTCTTAAATCTTCTAATAGTTAATGTGTAGTGTGAAAACCTCTAATTTTATAAAAATCAAACGACGAATATTTAAGTTGTTTACATATACCAAAAATTGCACGGTTTTGAATCTAAATTGGCAGGTTTACCAGCAATAAAGTGTTGTTCGCCTGTTACAAACAATTATTTAGGACTTCGTGGTCCTCTTAAATCTTCTAATAGTTAAAGTGTAAGAACCTCTAATTTTATAAAAATCAAACGACGAATGTTTAAGTTGTTTACATATACCATAAATTAAACGGTTTTGAGCATAAATTGGCAGGCTTACCTGCAAAAAAGTGTTGTTCGCCTGTTAGAAACAATTTTTTAAGACTGCGTCGGCCTCTTAAATCTTTTAATAGTTGAGGTGGAGTGTGAAAGCCTCTAATTCTACAAATATGAACCGAAGAATATTTTAATTTGTTTACATGTATGCTGCTCAAGTTCGAATTTAAGTATTTATAAATGTTTAAAATTATTTGCTGCGCTTCAGCGGGAAGATGCTGGCGTGTTGCACTTTAACTTATATTTCCACTTTCACTATTACTTATTACAACATCTATGTCTTCGTCGGTATCACTGCTTGCTATTTCCATAATTTGATTATTATCGTCACTTTCGGGAGGTCTCCAGAAAGCCATGATGTAAGTGCGACTGGTCAAAATTGCAACTGAACTTACCCAGAATAATAACCAAATTACCATACTTTCGAAAACAAATGATTCATATTGCAAATGCAAAATAAATTTAACATGATTACCTACATCGTTAGTGGACAACAGCACTTATTATAACATTAAGATATTTAACAATATCCAGGGAATATATGGTCGGTTATCCGGTAATTTTATATTAATCTTACCTAGATACTTTTATTATAACTTTTTCTAATAAATATTATAATTATACCCAGTTTCATTAAAAAGTTGCATCGCCGGATTTGACTGCCATTGCCAAGAAAGTTAAATAATTCTTCAGAGATTACATGCTACTTGCTGACTGGTATCGCGTTTTAGTAGGGATTTGAACATTCGCTATTAAAACTTTGGTCGTATTTTACAGGTTTTTGAGTACAAATCGTCAGGTTTACAAGCAATATGGCGCTTTTTTCGTATTACAAGTTATTACGTATGTGACTCTTAAATATTCTAATAGTTAAGGTAGAGTGTAAAGTCCTCTAATTCCACAAAAACAATCCAGAATGTATTTATTTGGTTACGTGTACCATAAGGTTTTTGAAGCACCAATTGTCATCTCTACATGTTATGAAAGATTTGTTAGTGTGTTACTAGCAAATACTTATTACTACATCCCGCTATTAAATCCACTAATGGTTGGGATGAAGTTAGAATCCCCTGATTGTACAGAAATGAACTGAAGAGTATTTTAGTTGTTTACCTGTATTATAAGTTACAGGTTTTTGAGTACCAACAGTTGATTTTTACCTGCAATAAACTGTTTGTTGGCGCACTACAAGCAATTACTTATGACTACCAGCGGCTTCGTTAAAGAGTCATAAACTATATTGTGAACTCAACTATACGAGCAAAATAGACGGAGCGTTGTCGAGCACTGGAAGTAATTTTTATCCCCGCAGTTTTTATTGAGTGCGGGTTGCGATCTCTCATCAGAGATGAGTGTTTAATTACCGTGGCGTCGAGGAAAGCGCGAGTCCATATTTCCTCACACTGTTCTTATTAATAAAAGACTTCCCCGCTTCCGTCGGCAATAAAACTGCAATAAATGCATTAGTCGACACCCTCGCTAACAAAACACAGCTAATTTCTAAATAAACCCCTTTTAATCGCTCGCACCCCGGGGCTGGAATCCTCTCGTAGTGAGGGGTGGACTAGTAATAATATTGAGTTAACTAGAGAACTAGCACACCATCACTCCATCCTTTTCCTTTGAAGTGCGTGGAAGAAGGAAGACAAGCCTGACGATTTCGCGTCTGCTGTGTTTGTTAAAATCTAATGTTGTCTTATAGTTAATCTGCATACAGCCTGGTGAAAACTGATAACGCAGGAGCGAGAGGTGACGATGGGGGCTAATCCGCCCTGAAAAGAGAGGGCAATTCTATCGGAATTAGCTAAATGAATTCTAAATAAGCAGTGCGTAGGTAGATTGGCGGTATATATCAACTTGATATATTAATTTAGCGTGTTTGCGTTGTAATAATAATTTTATCTATCAAGTCGTATCATAACTTACCCCCGCCATACCGTACGGATTTATATTCATGGTCCCGGCGGGGCTGTAAATCGGGAATAGACAAGCACGCGGTTTATCACGCGGAAACGTTCGAATTTTTCCATTAGATATTCGCGGTCTTAATCGTAGTAATGGCAAAATGTTCAGATTCGCGTTAATTCATTGAAAGGCGGCGGAGCGGCAAAAGGAATATTAGAAAAATAAAGAAAATTGTTGCGCTTTCTCGGTCCGTTAATAAATGAACGTAGTAAACACGTAATATTTCGTAACTAACTACGTAATAATTATTCCATAAGATTAAATTGAAATAATAGTATTGAAAATGGAATAGAAGGTTGTACTTCTACCATTTATGAGGAATTGTATTCAAGCAGTACAAAGCGCCTCCACCATTTGTAAATTGTGTTCAAATTCTACTCTGGCACCTTCACGAGTTGTGAGAAGTGTTAGGCTAATTCTATCGTAGCCCCTCCAGCTTCCTAAGATATCTAATCTTAGGTCTACTCTGACACCTTTACAATTTCTGGATGCTATCTCAAGATTCTGTACTAACACCTCCACGTGTCTACTACACCGTGGAGGTGGTCTAGGAATTTATGGTTTAGTTCTAGTTAATCGTTCGCAACATTTCTTAGAAGATATATTTCTAACCAGCCTTATAGCTTCGAAATTATGTCCAACCGACACCTTTATAATTTCTAAGAAAAGTTATGTTAATAACTTACATAACTCCTGTCTTCTCTCCGATACTTTTACAATTTGTAGGATGTTATACACAAATTCAACTCTAGCACCTCGAAAGTCTTTAAAAAATTCTATTTTAGCTTCTCCAACATTTGTTAGAAGTTACATTTCTGACTATCTTTGAGAGTTCTACAGATACTTCCTAATTCATAATTTCTAAGAACTGCCTCTTCTAGAGTCTTCATTATTTCTAAGATGTTTAATATTAGATTCACCCCAATGTCTTTACAATAAAAGATGTTTGCAAAATTCTACTACAATACCTCATTTTTTTAGATTTCTTCTATTTTACTTTAGTGTTGCCAGCGTTTGCGAGAAGTTATATTTTAACATTGTTTCACTTCCAGAATTCAAAATTTATTTCTTGCATGTCCACAATTTTGTAGAAGAAATATTCTGATTTTGTTGTTGCATCTGCAACATTTCTTAGTTATATAATTTGAAATCTATTCTAACCTCAAGTTTCTTCTCTACTCCAAAATCTATTAAGAAAGTATATTTTAATTCTTCTTTGCCGTCTCCGTCATTCGTGAGAAGTTATCCTTGAAACAGGCGTTCACATATGCAGAACCTTCTACTTCGACGCCTCCACTAATTCTAAGTAATTATTATTCTAGTACCATTCTGGGGTTTAGACTATTTCTAAGATTCGGCGTTATAAAATTACTCAATTTGCAAAAAGTAATAATTGATATCTACGTATACTTTCAGAATATGAAAAAAAAATTCTTTTCTACTTTAATATATTCACCATTGCTTTGAAATTAAGTTTCATTTCGATTCATACTTATCCATTACTTGTTCTAAATCTGGTCTGGAGGTTCTAAGATTGGTAAATATGAGGCTGTGATTTAACCCTTTCATAATGTTGTATTATAGTTTTTGCAAGAAACTACTTTAATTGTATTCCACCACCTCCATAATTCTTCAGAAACAAATCTAATTCATTTCTAGTGCCCTTAAGATTTGACAGAAGCTTTATAATTCTATTTTCATATATTCACGATTTAACAAACACTGTTCTGATTATATTATCGCGCTTTCACAAATTGGCAGAAATTATTTTAATGGTATTCCAGAGCATCCAGAATTTAAAAATAGTTATGCGAATTACATTCTGTCGTGTCCACAATTTGTCCGAAATTATTTTAATGGTATTCCAGAGCATCCAGAATTTAAAAGTAATTATGCGAATTACATTCTACCTTATCCACAATTTGGCTGAAATTATTGTAATGGTCTTCCAGAGACTCCAGAATTTAAAACTAATTATACGAATTACATTCTACCGCGTCCACAACTTGGCAGCAATTAGTTTTATGGTCTTCCAAAGACTCCAGCATTTAATACTAATTATGCGAATTACATTCTGCCTTGTCCACAATTTGGCAATAATAATTTTAATGGTATTCCAGAGCATCCAGATCTTAAAAGTAATTAGGCGAATTACATTCTACCGCATCCACAACTTGGCAGCAATTATTTTAATGGTCTTCCAGAGACTCCAGCATTTAAAACTAATTATGTGAATTACATCCTGCCGTGTCCACAATAGGGCAGAAATTGTTTTAATGGTATTCCAGAGTCTAGAGAATTTAAAACTAATTATGAGAAATACATTCTGCCGTATCCATAGTTTGCCAGCAATTATTTTAAAGGTATTCCAGACTACCCAAAACTTAAAAGTAATTATGCAAATGACATTCTACCGTATCCACAATTTGGCAGAAATTATTGTAATGGTCTTCCCGACATTCCAGCATTTAAAACTAATTATACGAATTACATTCTGCCTTGTCCACAATTTGGCAATAATTATTTTAATGGCATTCCAGAGACACCAGAATTTAAAAATAATTATGCGAATTACATTCTGCCGTGTCCACAATAGGGCAGAAATTGTTTTAATGGTATTCCAGAGTCTAGAGAATTTAAAACTAATTATGAGAAATACATTCTGCCGTATCCATAGTTTGCCAGCAATTATTTTAAAGGTATTCCAGACTACCCAAAACTTAAAAGTAATTATGCAAATAACATTCTACCGTATCCACAATTTGGCAGAAATTATTGTAATGGTCTTCCCGACATTCCAGCATTTAAAACTAATTATACGAATTACATTCTGCCTTCCACAATTTCAATAATTATTTTACTGGGCATTCCAGAGGACACCAGAATTTAAAAATAATTATGCGAATTACATTCTGCCGTGTCCACAATAGGGCAGAAATTGTTTTAATGGTATTCCAGAGTCTAGAGAATTTAAAACTAATTATGAGAAATACATTCTGCCGTATCCATAGTTTGCCAGCAATTATTTTAAAGGTATTCCAGACTACCCAAAACTTAAAAGTAATTATGCAAATAACATTCTACCGTATCCACAATTTGGCAGAAATTATTGTAATGGTCTTCCCGACATTCCAGCATTTAAAACTAATTATACGAATTACATTCTGCCTTGTCCACAATTTGGCAATAATTATTTTAATGGCATTCCAGAGACACCAGAATTTAAAATTAATTATGCGAATTACATTCTGCCGTGTCCACAATAGGGCAGAAATTGTTTTAATGGTATTCCAGAGTCTAGAGAATTTAAAACTAATTATGAGAAATACATTCTGCCGTATCCATAGTTTGCCAGCAATTATTTTAAAGGTATTCCAGACTACCCAAAACTTAAAAGTAATTATGCAAATAACATTCTACCGTATCCACAATTTGGCAGAAATTATTATAATGGTTTTCCCGACATTCCAGCATTTAAAACTAATTATACGAATTACATTCTGCCTTGTCCACAATTTGGCAATAATTATTTTAATGGCATTCCAGAGACACCAGAATTTAAAAATAATTATGCGAATTACATTCTGCCGTGTCCACAATAGGGCAGAAATTGTTTTAATGGTATTCCAGAGCATCCTGATCTTAAAAGTAATTAGGCGAATTACATTCTACCGTATCCACAATTTGGCTGAAATTATTGTAATGGTCTTCCAGAGACTCCAGCATTTAAAACTAATTATGCGAATTACATTCTGCTTGTCCACAATTTGGTAATAATTATTTTAATGGTCTTCCAGAGACTCCAGCATTTAAAACTAATTATACGAATTACATTCTGCCGGGTCCACAATTTGGCAGCAATTATTTTAAGGGTCTTACAGAGACTCCAATGTTTAAAACTAATTATGCGAATTACATTCTGCCGTGTCCACAATTTGGCAGAAATTGTTTTAATGGTATTCCAGAGTCTAGAAAATTTCAAACTAATTATGCGAATTGCATTCTGCCGTATCCACATTTAAGTATCTGAGAACCTATTTATCGTCTATCAGGGTCTTCACCATCATCATCATCATCATCATCATCTGACATGGAACTGACTCGAAGGCAGAAAGTGTTCTAATTGTTTTCTGGTACCTCCACTATTTGTTAGATATTGTCAACTTGCTTTGAATTCTAAAGCAACTTAGCTTGCCCATATAAATAATCCGAATGTACTAATTTACTGTGCTTACCTTGTAATGTTAATTTTATTTATCAAGTTCTATAATAACTTATTATTGCCAGTACGGATTTATATTCACGTCCCCGTCGGAATTGTAAATTGGGAATAGACAAGCACGCGGTTTTATCATTGGGAAACGTCCGAATTTTTCCATTAGAAATTCCCGGGCAGGTTTAATCCTAGTAATAGCGAAACTTTCAGATTCGCGTTAATTCATTAAAAGACGGCGAAAAGGACAAAAAGAAGACTCGAAAAATAAAAGGAAATTGCCGTGTCTTCTCGGCTCGTTAATAAATTAATACTTTCAGACGGCCAGCGCCGGTGAGGCTTATCGTTCAAATAGAAATAATATAAAAGTATTAAAAATTCTTTTATAAACTTAAATTGAAATCAAAGTATTCGAAATGGAATAATTAAAGCTGCAATATTCAGAACGTTGGGAATATAAATAAGGATCGCGGAGACGGCGCGAGGATGAAGAGGAATGACCGCAGGTTTATGAGAAACCGCAGGATAACTGACGTCGCTGCGGTTTGAGGAAATTAAAATTACTTCGGAATATGCTTAGCTAAGCTAAGGGAAAATGGACACGGTTCATGTAATAACGATTTATATCTCAGACAGCATCAGGGAGCTTGTAGAAAGGAGAGCTGCTTTTTATACAAAACTCCTTTTCAATTAAATTTGACTACAAATTATCCAAAAAAAGCGTTTACCGCTCGACTCTCCCCTAAATTGATTTTATCCAAGAAATTCGTATTTCGCTACACGATACAAAGGGGTTGTACGAGCATTCGGGCTAATCCAGTTAACCGCAGGAAAGCTACTATT
The DNA here is from genome assembly GCA_014611495.1 of Limonius californicus. Classification (NCBI taxonomy): domain Eukaryota; kingdom Metazoa; phylum Arthropoda; class Insecta; order Coleoptera; family Elateridae; genus Limonius; species Limonius californicus. Next base: position 14,582 of record JABXWE010043204.1, on the reverse strand, counting down.
ATCTACATTAAATGTTCACATTATGGTCGCGGGCGTGTCACATATCATCCTCAAATTGACATTAAACACGATATTTTTGACAACAAAATCAATTTCAATTAATGAATAATGTAATTGCAAACTGGAATTGCGCCTAGAACATACTTTCTAGTTAATTAATACGAATTGTTTAAAACACGTCAATTGTGGTAACATTATAAGTTCATTAACCCTAAATTCAAAAATGGATATAGTCATATAAGCGGATATTGAAATCGGATTAGAGTGAGTTAGTTGCTTTAAATTTATAATTATCTCTAATTGCAATCAAACTGTTAACAATTTTATTTTATTAACAATAGTACGAATACTGATTTTTGAAGATTTAATGAAACTGATGTAGATCTACAGTTAGAATTTTATATCAGATTTTCGAACATACTAAGATGGTACGATGACGCAGGAAGAGGATGGATAAACATAGATCAAAACAGAAACAGATTAAGGAAAATGGAGGAGACATATGTCCACTCATGGACGACAAATCCTGAATAGAGAGATGTTGTATACGTTATAAAATACCGGGTAATTCACAGTATAGTACGAGCCTACCATTCTAAATAGGTAACCCAAAATACATATGACAACATACTCCATGCAGTGGCCTGTCAGAAGGTTTGGCACCATCCTGATATAGTTCCTACTTAAATTTAACCCTTCTACAAAGAATCTTCCCCCGAAGCTATACCTTTGGCCCATATCGTCTGAAAATATTGCTGAGGAGCCTATAGTGTTCCTTATAGAAGTGAGCATCATGCTACGGCCATAAGTGGGTGTCCCGGGTAGCCAATTGCCGATTCGCCATACCTTATGGGCTTCCGCCACTTTGCTTGTTACTATAATTTGTACAAGCTGAATTTACAAGGCTGTAATAAATAATAGGATGTTTATAGATTAGTACAATGGTTCTAAAACTGTGCCCACCTCCCCGGGGGGGGGGTCGAAGCTATGCAGAGGGGGCGTCGAATAAATTAACCCTCTATTCCATAATGTTCCCAGGTGGGAACCCAAAACAAAAATATTTATTGCAAACTTCCTATTCGTGTTTTGCACCGTCTATGCACACAGGTCCCGTCCGGGAACATAAAGTAACCTTGCACTATGAGTGGTGGGGCGCAAAGCGCTGCATTTGCCGAATGCAATTATAGTTTTCTCTCGCCCGAGGTTATGTTGCGTGAACAGGTTTTTACAAGTGCCTGGATTACTGAAAATTCGGTAAGTTTTGCCAGACAAAAATTATTTGCCTTTTTATTAGGTGTTGTTAGTCACAACTAATGGTTATAGATAATATAATACTCATTATTTAGTGAAATATGTCACAAATAATCTGTTCCCGTTCCCGCTTGGGAACAATGTGCATAGAATGATTATTCGAAGTACAAATATGGTACTCTTTTACAGAAAGATGGAACAACATATACCTTCCAAAGTTTTCTATGGAAGAAATAATCATTATAGATTTAGAGACATTCCATCAGGGAGTGAAGATTCCGAACTCTCTGAGGATGATATTTCTGAGCCATCATCGTCTGGACAAAATGTGAATAATGTGAACCCTCTTTCTGACAATACAGATTCAGATGAAGATTCGGTGGATAATATTCCATTGGCACAAATAGCTGCGACAACATCTAAAAAGCCAGTCGATCGAAAACAGGCGACTCTAAAACAGGCCGCTCTGAAATGGAAAGAATCCAGAACCAAGAAAGAAGAACAACTTCAATTTGTAGGCTGTGAAATACTCCCTGCTCGCATACTACAACAATCCTTACAAGTTGTTTAGCCATTTTTTGTCAGAAGACTTTATGATCATAATTTTATTGTACGAGAGACATGCATGTATAGTACTCAAATGGTACTCATGGTAGTCGTCAATTCATGGTTACTGGACAAAAGGATAGAAAAACAAGTTGAAATAGCAGAAGAAATAGTACCATTACTGAAATTGAAGACAATTTTGGCCCAACAATTATGTAACAGCGATACACTTGCTTCCACACCAAGTCGAGAAGCAGGTAGACCAAGAAGTTCTACTCCGGAACAACCATTGAAGAGAAGATGTATTGAACCGCGACCGAATCAATTTGTTCAAAAAGATCAGTTGGGACATTGGCCGATCTGGACTGAAAATAGAGAACGATGCAAGAAAATAAAATGTCGAGGAAAATCGAGAGTAAAATGTGAAAAATGCAAAATCCATTTATGTTTCCATTCTAAAAGCAATTGTTTCAAAGAATTTCATAGCGACATATGATATGCTGAAAATATATAACAGCTAAACATTTTGTATTACAATATTATCAAATAAATAATTATCTTTTTGAGCACAATGTTCCCGATTAGGCACCCAAACTTTTATCAAATAAAATTAACGAAAATGCAAAAAAAAAACTTAAGAATGCATAAAAGACCAAATAGTAATTTTTGTTTAGATTTCCAGAAACAAAAATTAATTCATGCAATAGAGAGTTAACAGGACATCAGATTTAATTTTTTACATTTTTATCACAACGAAAGCATTATAACTAAAATTAATATAAAAACATTTCCAAGGCACAGATTTAATGACTATTATGTGCCTGCTTTAAAGTATACAACCTGTCCAGGTTTAGTTTGACATTCCAGATAGATACCCTGAGATCCTTTTCTGTAAGTAGTGCTCAAGTTTTCTAAATGACCGCCCACTGTCTTTAGCAACAAATTTTTATGATTTTCTTCCGGCGGGTAACTCTGGATAAATTCACATATTGTGGGAGACATCTAAAATAAATTGTCTTTTAATTTGATATTCCATAACTGTAGTCTCTTACAAAAAGCATTTACCCTTTGACTTAAATCAGATATATTTGTATTATTTCTCTGAAGTTGAAGATTCAGTGAATTAAGTTTTTCAAATATGTCTACTAAGTAAGAGCACTTCATTAGAATTAAATTGTTGTAGAATTCTTCCGCATGCTTCTGACACTCCTCGCTCAAGAATATCTATTTCATTTCTCAGTTTGTAGACGCGCTTGAACACCTTACTGCGTGACAACCATCTGGATGAAGAATAAAACAACAATGATATGTGTTCAGTTTCCATATCTCTGTGGTCTAGTTCTTATATAATAACTACATTAATAACTATTATCAAACTAATATTTAGCCCAGGACTTAGCGATTTTATGTTATAGCTTCCCGATGAATCATGCAGTATGTCCAGACTACTCCTGAAGATTCCTTCTTCACAAGTTATTGTAAACTGTTATATCTACCAGACATGGTTTGAGCTCCATTGGTGCAAATTCCAAACACAATCCTCTCACTTGTTATGTTCATTTCATTGTGCCACTTCATCTGATTTAAAGCCATATTTTAATTGCCGCTTCATAGGAATCAAAATTCTATTTTAATTGCCATTCTTAAGTCTATCGCTATATCATTTTTTTTAAGATTGAGTTATGGAGGCCAATTTCGCAAAGCCTTTGAAAGTTCCCTTTGTAGGCTAGATTTGCCGATCAAAAACAATTCCCGGAAGTCGCACGTGTTATTTCGTTTTGGAATTGTGACACCATATTTCGCAATGTGGTGTAATCTTTCTGGGCAATGCAGGTTCGCGTAGCGTTTCCTCGACAGTCGGACTTAACATCTTCTCTCGATTTTGTCGCTGGCTGTAAGCGCCGTAGTCAAGTACTGCAGGAGCGGCTTCGGTTTTCGATGGGTGTCCATTGTGTGAATTTCGTAACGCTGTTTCCACTGTGGGGTGAACAGAACTAACGACAAGTGTCGGATTTAAAGAAACACGCTGGAATTTTATCCTGGAAAGGCAATTTATTGTGAAATTGCCAATCGCCTTTGGTGGATTAATATCGAGTCCATTTCCTATCCCTCTGGCGGTGCAGCTGTTGCGACGAACGCATTGAAGTTTTAGCCCTTAACGTTGATTACATTCGATCCAGTTTTCAGGGGCGCGCCCGTGGATTTTCCCTGCTTCTTAAGAACACAAGAACACTCCAAAATTGTGCCTGTCTCTCTGGACTCCATTCACCGATAGTCAAGGTAAAATAATTAGTTTTTTTGCGTTGTGAAAAAAAATTCGCGTTTCACTTTGAAAATTCAAGGGATTGAACCCTTTTTTATGCGACAAAAAGCGACCTTCAGCCGTCGTTTGTTCTTTTACTGTTAATTGTAAAAGGTAATTACATATTGCATTATTCTTGTAAACTCAGACGCCACTGGCCACGTAGATCTGTTTAAAGATTTTAAATGCCGTAGCCAGGGGCGGCGAGTTCCTCCTTTTGAACGTTCAATTGAACCGTTTGTAGTAGTGAACTACAATATCACCATTTGCTGTCATTTTTTTGTGTTGTTATTTATTCTCAAAAGGTTAATTATATGTGTTTTGCAATTTATTGCATCTTTTATTGCTGTATATTTTGTATTTGTGTGTGCATGAACTTTGTAAATTTTATAAACAGGAGCTGCTAGATTCTCGGCCTTCCACGAGAACCTGCAATCAGCTGTGATTTGAAAGGTGGCGCGTGTTAAAGTTCGACATACCCTGTACACAACTAGAAAGAATTCCTTCCGTAAGACGTTTCCGTGAACCCCCCTCCCCCTACTCCTCTGACCATAGCTGTAGGCCTTTTTCCAGCTATCCACCAAAAGTTCGTTTGGACCGCAGCAAGAAAGATGGAAATGCCTTAGGCTAAATTCAGAAGAGTAGGGGTGATTCACGACAAACGCTTAAGAAAGGAAACTTGACGTAATTGTGTACAGGGTAAGTCAAAATTAGTGGTCGCCACCTTCCAAAACACAGCTGATTGCAGGTCCTCGTGAGAAGGCCGAGAAACCATAAAAGATTTGATCAATTTTAAGACAAATCTAACTCTATTGCTTGCAATTGGTAACACACATAATACAAAAGAATACAATCAAAATAGTAATAACTGTAATTGAACAAAAGGGAAGTTGGGATGTCCAAACCAAAGAGCTTGCCGCCACCGGCTTACGATATTTACTTTACTAAACAAACAGATCTGTACAGCTAGCGACGTTCGATTTTACAAATTAATTACACTTTGCCCTTAATAAGTAATGATTCGATGGGCAACTGAAGGTTGCCTCACATTTAATATGACAAGGATATTAAGCTTATTTACCAACAATGCTTTGGTAAAAAGGGGAAAAGTAACCACTGTATGGTACATTGGTAAGGTTACTTTTCCTCAGGTAGGGAGTAAAGAGAGAGACACAATTTGGGGTATCCGTAGGTCCTTCTTTGGGAAGAAATGCAAGTACGCCCCTGGGTGTTGGATTACAAAATGGGCAATGCACACACACACTTACGGGACTCCACTGAGATTGTATCACCTTGCACAATCACCAAGGAATTTCATCGGAAAACGGAGGATGTTTTTGTCATTCGGGAACAAAATATTTTCCGCAGAAACAGCGGCACATTCAGAAGGTCAGAAAAGGGGGTTCGATATTAATCCGTAAAAGCGTAAGCAAATTCGCAATGAAATGCCTTCCAAGAGTTATATCTAGCGTACTTCATAAATTCGACACTTATCGATGGTTCTGTTCCACCGTGTGGTGGTAACAGCGATACGAAAATTCACGCAATGGAGGCCCATCGAAAACAAAGCCGCCCTCCGCAGTACTTGTCGTCGGCGCTGAGGTCTTTGTAAGCAACCGGATCGAAAGGAGATCTTAAGTCGACTCCAAAAAAAACGCAGCGCAAATATGTAGCAGCTGAAAGTATTTCACTATATTACGAAATATGTTGCAAGAATTCTAGAACAAATTAACACGTAGAGCTCCCTCAAGGGCAGGAAATTTCCAGCAAACGTTCACGGTCACAAGTAGACAAAATATTCATCGGCATTTCTCTTGGATAACAGAAAAATGGTCCACTAAACTATATTCAGGAAATAATAGAATAGTAATCGGCTACGGAGCGGCCAATAAAATATGACTTTAATCCGTAAGAAGTGGCAAAATCGTGTTACGGCCCTCCCCTAGAGATGTAATTTTGGGAAGGTCCGGAGCCGAGACAGGTGGAAGATCGACTTATATTTACGGTCCTTCCCTTCAGATGTAATTTTGGGAAGACACCGGAGTCACGAAAGGTGGAAGATTGACTGACTTCAAAATGTAATGGGGACCTCCACTTGTCCCCTCAAAATTGCACCATATTACGAAACGTTATGAAATATTCTAGAAAGATTTTGTAATCTGTAATTTGTAATTTGTAATTTATTTGTATAATTGCCAGTGGCGTACAATTAACATAATATAGACATAGATGTATATAAATATAAATAACATAAAAAAGAGCTATATATGCATACATATCAACAATAATAACTACCATGAAAAAGATTAAAATTTAAGTTTAAATTTAAATTTAAATTAGCGTTATTCTGTCAAGGTGTAGAAAACGTTTTCTGTGAAATATTTTTTTATGCTCTTTTTAAAAGCTCGTGGTGGTTGTGATTTCACACTTTCAGGTAAACGGTTAAATAGTTGTATGCTATTGTAAATATAAGACTTTTTGTACAACGATAGCGATGGAAATTCGGGTCTCAGCATATGGCAAGTTCGAGTGTTATAATTATGGACTTCGAAGTTTTTCCTAGTCTCATCTCTAGTTTTGTATGTATGAAGTAGCGTTTCGTAGATCTACAAGTTTGTTAGGGACATAATGTTATGAGTTGCAAAAAGTGGTCTGCACGTCTGTCTATTAGTTAAATTTCCAATTATTCTAAGTGCTTTCTTCTGAAGTTTAAATATTTTCCCGCAATAGGTAGAGTTTCCCCAAAAGAGTATACCATATCTAAGGTGGCTTCCGAAACAGCTGTGATAGATTAACTTTAAAGTTTGAACACTGGATATTTCCTTCATTCTGTATAGAACGAATATGTTTCTATTTAGTTTTTTTGCAAGTTTATCAATATGGCTAGACCAGGAGAGTTTGTCATCAAGTTCAATGCCTAACAGGCTGCAGTTACTGGAAGGAGTTATGGTATGTTTATGCATTAATTTGATTTTGGGGATAACTAGTTTTATTAGATGAGGAAAAACCATTACATTAGTTTTGGAAATATTCAAAATTAATTTATTTGCTGGAAACCAGTATGTAACTTTATCAAGATAAGAATTTATGTAATCAAGTAATGTATTTATCGATGAGCTTGATGCTAGGATATTGGTATCGTCCGCGTACATAGTCATGTTAAAATTTGAGTATGAGGGTAGGTCATTCACTAAGATAATGAATAAAAGAGGGCCTAGAACCGAACCCTGGGGAACACCATATGAGATTCGATTTGGACTCGAATGGTGTTTTTTAATTTCACCAGTTTTGTAGATATGAGTAATTTCTACTATAGCACTACGATTCTTCTAATACGATGAAGATAACTTCTGAGCGTTTCCTCGGATGCCGTAATATTCCAGCTTGCCTAGTAAATATCAAAATCAATTAAATCAAAAGCTTTCGAGAGATCTAGATTAATGCTAGCCACAAACCTATCTGAGTTTAATTTTGTTAATATGTAATTTATAATGCTTTCTATTGCTGACGTTGTAGATTTATTTGGCCGGAACCCATGTTGATTTTCACACAAGGCGTTGTTTGTTTCAAAAAATTTTAAAAGTGTTTTTTAAGACCATTTCAAAAATTTTAGATAATGACGGAAGGATGGATATAGGCCGAAAATTTGTTATATCATTTTTGCCACCTTTTTTATGAAGAGGGATAATTTTTGCTATTTTAAAATCGTCAGGGAAATACCCTTGTGCAAAACAGCAGTTTATTACGTCGGCTAAAGGAGAAGCCAAGACTTCTTTTGCACTTTTTATAACTTTTGTCGGCAAACCGTCTATTCCCACTGCAGTTGTGTTTCTTAAGTTACTTACAATTTTTTTAATTTCATAGCCATCGATTGGGGCAAAAAAGAAAGATGAATACCTATTAATTTTAACTGTTTCTAACATACTGTGATAGTTCGATGTGTGTGGAAACTCGTCTAGTAGCTTTGTAGCAATGTTTGAAAAGTAATTGTTAAAGATGTGTGCTACGTCAACGGGATTTTAGATACTATATGTGAGTCAGTTTTCAATTCGAGGTTGTCATTAACTGAGTTCCTATTATTTTGTTTTTAACACTCGAGTTCCAGGAAGCGTTCGAGGTCGAGCGCGGTAAAACAAGATTCTGCAATTTTGACACAAAGAAACTATTAACATATCTCGAACTTCGAAAGACAAAACAAAATAACGAAACGGTAACCCAAAATTAGACTACAATTAAAATAACGATATTGATTCTGACGAAGCGGCAAACAAATTACGGAATTAATTCAAGTGTAGCGGCAAATTTGAAAATAACATAACAATCGAACGAACGTAACAAGTTCAGGCTTACAATAACATCATTTGTAATTCTAAACAACTCGATAGCAGTTGCTCTTCCTTGTATAGACTTGCAAAATAGCGTCTTCAAGCTTTCAACTATTGCAGCTCCCTGATAGGATCTGATATAGCAAATCAAATGAGAATCGTTACTGTTGTCTGTTGCTTCATCAAGTTGTATGACAAATAATTTTCCAACTAACACAGATTCAGGCTGTTGCTGAATATCCACAGATACATATATCATTAATTCTTCGGCAACTTTTATCGTTCGACAGAGGAATATTCTTGAGGTGTTTAGCATAGTTTTCACCTAACATTGTTTCTACCATATCTATGGCAGCTGGTAAAATTAGTTGCTCTGGAATCGTATGTAGTGAACAGGTGATGCTGCAGCGCAATTACACCACATCGGCAGCATAGCGAATATTGCAAAATCAAGTTGCTGCGTATTGGGTTATTCTTATCTATCTTATATTATGCAGGGGGGGCAGAATTATTTAAGGCAAAGAAAGGGGGGCGCGAAATACGAAAGTTTGAGAACCCTCGGATTAGTAGATCATGTCAGACCGGATTACACTAAGTTGAATCTGATGTCACATTACCTGAATAGTTTTAATTTTGCTGAGATTTCCAGAGATGGGTTTTCATAGTTCAGGTTGTAGTTCATATAAATCTCATTTTAGCTAGATTCGGTCTACGCAAGGTAGTTCATCGTTACTCACTTTGCTTTGTTATTTTAACTAAAAAAAAATACTTTGTTTCGATTCCTAACATAACACAAAGAAGTAAACTAAATTACATCAACAGATGCGTCGTTAAATTGAACCAAATCGTGGATTAAATAAAACGGGAAATTAGTGAGCCGGTCTAAATATTTGTATAATTCTGCTTCTCATTTTAACTAGGATTTATTTCATCTTCGCTCATCTTATATCAACAAACTCTACATGAAGTCAAATCAGATCAAGTAGATTGTATCGTTTCATACTACTATTACTAAAACTGGTAGTTGCTAGATTTGTATAGTAAAATGATTATAGCGGATACTTAATTTTAGTTCAGATTGTAGTATATTTTCAAGAGCATCTTAGATTAGTCGCTGTTACATTTAATCAGATTTTTGTATAAATCAGATTCATTTGATCAAAGGTTTATATAATTCGGATTATAACCGAAACTATGTTTCATGGAGATGTCGCTCAATTTAGAGCAACCAGTTCTATACCAGAATAAATCAGATTCACATAGAATAGGTTCTCTCGTACCACCTTCACTTATTTGAGTACGTGCTAGAGTCGAATAGTTATATCCGATGGTTGTTCGTAGTTCAAATTGTTGTTGATTTTAATATTCGGATTAGATTAATAGATTTTTAGCTAGATTTAATCAGATATTTCATTACACTAGATCTGATTAGGTTAGCTCATTTAATTAAACAATTATACAATTTTTTAGTAATTTTGCCTATGTCTTATTTTGAAATTTATCTAGAGTTCTAGAAATGAATTGTAAGACAGATCAAATCAGAATCAAGATAGGTTAGATTGTTTCATATTACCTTCACATACATAATATTTATTAGATTTTTAAAGTCGATTAGTTACATTAGATGATAGTTTTCAATCCAGATTCAGATTCTAATTAGGTTAGATTTAATAAAATCTTTGACTAAATCGAAACAGAATAAGTTAAGTTATTGATAAAAAAAGGTTTATACTGTTCGGGTTGTAATCTCTGCTATATTCTATTTGGATGTCTAGCTCAAAATAGAGAATAATTTCTAATTAGATCAAATCAGACCGGCAGAAGTTGAATCATTTCATATTCTACCGTTTGTTATGGTAGTTACTAGATTCTTCTGACGAATAGTTATTTTAGATGCGTGTGCTTAATTCAGATTGTATTTACTTTTCAGATCACCTTGACTTACTTTAATAATTGTTAGATTTTTAAAGTCGATTGGACACATTAGATGCTTGTTTCTAATTCAGATTCAGATTCTAATTAGGTTAGATTTAATGAAATCTTTGATTGAACCACAATAGAGTAAGCTTAGTTATTGCAAAAAAGTGTTTTTTTGTACAATTCGCGTTGTAATCTATGCTATGTTCTGTTTGGATGTTTAGCACAACATAGAGAAATAATTTCTATATTGGATCAAATCAGATCGGCAAAGATTGAATCGTTTCATATTCTACCGCTTGCTCTAGTAGTTACTAGATTCTCTTGACGAATAGTTATTTTTGATGCGTGTGTTTAATTCAGATTATTAGATTTTCAAGTCGATTGGATACATTAGATGTTTGATTCTAATTCGGATTCAGGCTCTAATTAGGTTAGATTTAAATTAACCTTTGACTAATTCAAAACATAGTAAGTTAATTTATTGAATAAAACTGTGTATACGGTTCGGCTTGTAACCTATGCTATGTTCTGTTTGGATGTTTAGCTCAACGTAGAGAAATATTTTCTATATTAGATAAAATCAAATTGGAAGAGGTTGATTAGTTTTATATTCCACTGTTTGCTTCAGTAGTTGCTAGATTCCTTTGACGAATAGTTCGTTTAATCCAAATAGTAGCTACTTCTACTATCTCCTTCACTTACTTTATTAATTGTTAGATTATTTAAGTGGATTAGTTACATTAGATGCTTGTTTCTAATTTAGATTCAGATTCTAATTAGGTTAGATATAATTAGATCTTCGACTAAATAAAAACAGAGTAAGTTAAGTTATTGAAAAAAATGGTTATACAGTTGGGGTTGTAATCTATGCTATGTTCTGTTTGGATGCTTAGCTCAAATTAGAGAAATATTTTCTATATTAGATCACATCAGATTGGAAGAGGTTGATTAGTTTCACATTCCACTGCTTGCGGTAGTAGTTGCTAGATTGTTCTGACGAATAGTTATTTTAGATGCGTGCGTTTAATCCAGATTGTAGCTACTTCTACTATCTCCTTCACTAACTTTACTAATAGTTAGATTATTAAAGTCGATTAGTTACGTTAGATGCTTGTGTCTAATTTTGATTCAGATTCTAATTAGGTTAGATTTATTCAAATATTTCACTAAATAAAAACAGAGTAAGTTAATTATTGAAAAACAATGTTTATACAGTTGGGGTTGTAACCTATGCTACGTTCTGTTTGGATGTTTAGCTCAACATAGAGAAATATTTTCTATATTAGATCAAATCAGATCGGAAGAGGTTGATTAGTTTTATACTCCACTGCTTGCGGTAGTAGTTGCTAGATTCCTTTGACGAATAGTTATTTTAGATGCGTGCGTTTAATCCAAATAGTAGCTACTTTTACTATCTCCTTCATTTACTTTACTAATTGTTAGATTATTAAAGTTGATTAGTTACGTTAGATGCTTGTTTCTAATTTAGATTTAGATTCTCATTAGGTTAGATTTAATCAAATATTTCACTAATTAAAAACAGAGTAAGTTAATTATTGAAAAACAATGTTTATACAGTTCGGGTTGTAATCTATGCTTTGTTCTGTTTGGATGTTTAGCTCAACATAGAGGAATAATTTCCATATTAGATCAAATCTGTTCGGCAGCGGTTGCATCGTTTCATATTCTACCGCTTCCTTTGGTAGTTACTAAATTCTTCTGACGAATAGTTATTTTAGACGCTTGTGATTAATTCGGATTGTAGTTTTTTTTCCAAACCATATTATATAATTAGATCTTTGACTAAATCTGAACAGAGTACCATAGTCTATTTAATAAAAATGTTCATAAAGTTCGGGTGTAGTTAGATGTTTAGAACAACTTGGAGGAATGAGTTCTATATCAGATCAAGACAATTTACTACAGGTTGGACAGTTTGACCTAAGTTCACGTTGTAGAATAATTTAATCTGAATTTTTAAGACTGCAGTAGATTATAATGTTTCAAATTAGATTACGTTAATCTGGTTAGATCAAATAAGATAAATGAGATTCGTTATTCGGTATATAACAATTTCAATTAAATACGTTTTGGTTTAATTTTAGCTCTAGTGATTAGATTATTAGATCAGAATCAGATCAGCATAAGTTGCGTTTAATGGTAATCTAGATTCATATCAGATTTATAAAGATTAATGTATTAGTAATTTATTTTGAGTGCAAGTTCACTTAAGTCTGAATTCATGAAGCAGTACAAGACCGGTTAGATTTAGTCAGATCTGCGTATTTAATATTTATTTCATTTATTTAGATTTTAAAGGCATGCATGTATCACATCCATATAAGAGTTTCATTTTCTATTAGATCAGCAAATAGATAGATAGATCTAATTTTATTAGTGCTGTGTTAATAACTGTAACTTAAATGTTAAGCTTAAGTTTCTTCTGGTCGTTCCTATAAATAAAGAACGGGGGCGTTTCATTCTGTTTGTTGCATTTACAGCTTGTGCAGTGTATCAAATCGACGTGAAAATGGAATCTCCGTGGAGGTAACATCAGAATCGAAGCTTCCAAAACGTAAAGTACATTTATCGAGTGCATATTGGCAAACACACGATGTGGAAAGTGGGAAGCGTTTTCATTCCACAGTAGATTTGTCATAGGCGACAGCCGACTTTGGCGAACTCCAGCTTGTCCGAGCTTTAAGCTTCTCCAATATTACTGCAAATCTTATTTATCAATAAATAAATCACGGACACATCCGACGAGGAATATCATCCCCGCGGGCGCGTCCTTGATCAAATACATTCGCGAAACAATATTTTCGGCTTGCATTTCTGAACTGAAGAAGGGCTCTCATTTCGCCGCATTTCGTTCGCTCGACCGCCACTATAATCACATTATATAGGAAGAAAAAACAGGAGAATGAGAAAAAATCTCCTGACAGTTATGCGTTACACTTTGTCATCTTCCCGGGCGCAAACAACCCGATATTCTCGAAAAACATAGATTACCACTTAGTTTTATGCGCGCATCTCGTCATCATCCCTTTTTACGCGGTCGTGATTGATAGTTTACATTTTAAGATTATTTTTCTTTCCCATATTCCCGGAATTGTGGCCGTGAAAATTTTTGTTTTTCAGATTTTAACGGAAATATGCGTTTTCTAGAAAAAAGCTTTTATAAAGTTTTTCCTCTGTATGCGTGTTTTAACCATATTTGTGACACTGGCGGACAGAGTTTAACGAAATTTTGAATGCTGTAGTTCTATTTGGGTTTTATATCAAAATTCGAAAATGGAAGTGGCAAACTCTTGTTTCTTGTCGAATTGTGATAAACTTCGTTGTTTTAGGAAGCTAACAGTCCAATGGTTTAAAGTGTGTAATTTAGGATATATATCTTGAAAACGAGATCGTTCACCTAAGTTTCTTTTGCAGCTTCTGAAGTGGTATTCTGGTTTGTAAATAAGTCATCAAAGTTATCGAAAATTTATTATTTAAAGAGATATCTAACAAAGTTTCGAATATCAATATAAATACATACACAAATTTGTAAACCAAACTCTTCAGTTCTGGGTCAGATTTCATTAACTTTTCACACTCAACTATACACTTTTCTTAACTGGAAATTAAGCGTGGACTGTTAGCTTTCCTAAACAACAAAGTTTATCAAAATGGGAAAAGAAACAAAAAATGATATTTACTTTTTAGTTAATTGATGTAAAAATAAGTACCATTAGGTACCAGTTAAATAACCTCAGCTATACGTAGTTATGTTTGAAAAACTTAAACTTAAAACTAATAGTATTATTGTTGAATCTCAATTAACTGATAGGATGAAGCATTTTCATGCATCAAAAAATAAATCTTATATTTTTACAGTTGGGCGTAGAACCGCATGGGTGCAGGAATGGTTTGGCTCAGACCGATGTGGGGCTAGGAATAGTTTGTTGCAGACCGATTCGGGCGCAGGGACGGTTGGCCGTAGTACCGATGTGGGCATAGGATCGGTTTGACGCAGACCGATTTGGGCGCAGGACGGTTGGCCGTAGTACCGATGTGGGCGTAGGAATGGTTTGGCGCAGACCGATTTGGGTGCAATGACGGTTGGCCGTAGTACCGATGTGGGTGTAGGAATGGTTTGGCACAGACCGATTTGGGCGCATGGACGGTTGGCCGTAGTACCTATGTGGGCGTAGGAACGGTTTGACGCAGACCGATTTGAGCGCAGGGACGGTTGG
>JABXWE010043203.1:0-16636 GCA_014611495.1 Limonius californicus | reverse complement strand
ACGCTGGAATTACCAAACAAAGTATAAGGATTCAGCTACATAATATTAAACTATTTTAAGACCAAAAATAATAAACATTACAGTTGTTAACAGATTGCTGTACCGATGTTTATAGTGAGAAGATTATTTTAACGATTTGTTTATTAACGAAAAAATTGAATAATATAATCCAGAAATGTTAATACAATAACTAGAAGAAACGTTTTGATTATGTAGACACTCCGTGTGTTGCTCATTTCTATTTATTTTATTTATAGATGTGTGTATATACAGTAGGACAAGGTGCTGTTGAATAATGAATTATTTTTGGTTACTGCATTAGTACTTACAGCGATTTCTAGTCTGCTACAATGCGATGCTTCACTAGTATGGAATTTGACGTTCAGAGAATATGGAAAGTGTAGTAATTTTTACCGTAATGTACTCACAATTTACTTTATATTTAAGGAAATACTGTTAATTAAATAGTTGATTGTTTATTATAAAAACCTTGCCGGAGTTAAACTGGAAATGCATCATCAATGTTTGAACTGCGTTTACATACGCATTTGCGTTGACTTTTTATTAATATAATTTATCCAGTAGTAATTAATTACTAATAATTTATAATGTTGAACACATATCTATCAAAATTTGTTTGTAAAACTTGCTATACAATTTGATTAACTTATCACATTGCCCATATAATGTAGGGTTATGTGTGATTAGTCGAGTAATGTTTTGAATGATTTAAGCAATTTGCTTTTGTGGACATAGTTGCGTAGCCTTCGTAAATTTACTTTCCCAGTAATTTAAAAATTATAGTAATTTTTATAGTAAAATATTAACTTTAGTCGGAAAAGAAAAATACAAACAAATGAAACTTTCTTACTGTTACTCTGAATTTTTGTAATATTTAGAAAATTGGTATAAATAATGAGGCGTTTCTTAAGTTTTTTTTTTTTGATAACATTATTGTAATAGTAATCATGCTGTTGATTACTTCTCAATGTTTAGTATCTTCGTTTCTCTTTTTTAATTGTTTGTATATTCAAATTACGGTAACAACTTACTGCACTATGAAGAACACGCGTCACTAGTTGTAAACGTCAGTTAACAGCAACATTTGAAATGTATCCCTTTGTTGCTCGGTCATATTTTATGACGTGTAAATATCTACTAGTGATGCAGTCATGTAATTCACGATCGCGGAAGCTTTCCGAGCGTATTATGCGGTTATTTGAAGATTCCGAACTGACCATACTAACATAGGATGCAGCTGCAGTTTTCGTTTAGATTTTAGCGTCCCCGGTAAATTGGATAATTTAAATTTATTATGCGTATGGTGTTTAGCATTTGAGTTTACAGCACTTCAAAGAACCTTAGGCGTAAGATATTGTATAAATGCTTTACGCTCTCTAAGTTGACATTATAATAACTATATTTGTTTCTGCATAATTGCATATTAGTAAACGATAAAATTATCATTGCTGACTTACGCGTACAGCGTGCAAGTTTGTCGTTCGACATTTTAACTGTAAGCTACCATGGTGGCGTCAGGGGCATAGAACGATTAGATGGAGCCATTACAGAAAATATTCTTACTTTAAGCATAGAAATAGTTTTTGAAACTCAATATTTTTGTTGTATCTATCGATTTTACACTTAACGAACTCCTAACTTTGATAATGCGAAATTTTGGCTGGTAGATAAACTTCTCAGGAAAAAAAATTAAATTTTTAATATTTCGCTGCAAAACAGCTTCTGATTCATCAACTAAGAAACAAAATTAAATTTATGTACAAACAAAATGAATAACATTGATATATGTTTTTAGAATATTTTCGCTGCAAAAAATATATAATCCGGCAATGCAGTAATTTGGGTTGCCAGATTTCGGACAACCACGTAGGAAAAGTAGTGATAGCCGTGACAGTAATACACACTAGCTCAGTTCCATATCGAAATACCTCGATTATCTGATTGTGCAAAGAATTCAAGTTTAAATTCTGTTAAAAACCGTCTTTCTGGTTTTAGTTCTTAAATAAGAACCAACATCGGTAAATATATTAATAGAAAATTTAAAACAGTAAGGAAATATCTGCAGCGCATATATTAAACGACCACGACAGGTTATTCTACTTCCTTTTGAATAAAATAATAACCAAGGCATGTTTTATTACTTTGAATGAAGACCATGGTTAAAATATATTAAATCTTGAGAAAACCCCATAACACGAAAAATATATAATCCACTTAAATACGCAGATATGTTGGTATCTTCAGTAGGAACTAATAAAGTTTGACTATCCAAAGTAGCTTTGGCTGAGGAAAACGTCTGAAGATACGCTCTTCGTTAAATTGATAATGGAAAATCAATGCCTATCTGCTAACAAATAAGTTTATATACTAAATCCCCGTTGTGGTTCTTTATAGTTAACCGACTAACTGGTGTCTTCAGTAAATATATTAAATTCCAGTCTCAAATTGAAACATCCTCCCCAGGTTTTCAAAATATGATTGCTCTCATAGCAATGTAATTATTTAGTTTACATTTTCTTCAACTGTTTTAGATCTATTAATCTTAAAATATCGCTCGCATTTTAAATAGAGTTCGTGACAGTTGATTAATCAAATCTCAAATTTTTCAAGTGAGGTTCATGTTCTGGGAGAATAATCTAATTATGTGAACTTGATGAACTTCTATTCAGAGATTTTTCTCAATCAAAGTTACTTTAGAGAATCCCATCAGTTGCTACTGAAGATGGCAAACAAGTTGGGAAAATACATGTTAACGTTTCAGGGTTTGTTGCGCTAAATAAATTTACACCGTGAGTGTAATAAAAGATTTAATAATAAACGAATATAACAAGGGCTACACAAAATAAGTATAACGAAATATGTACAACTTGAATTGCAACTAGAATACCATACACCTCTCTGTAGTAGTGCCGGTGGAATAGTGATCGTCTTGGTATTGTTGAGATGCGTTTCTCAACACTTGCATTCCCAGCGGACGTGAGATCATCTTGGAGAAAGCCGATTCTATTGTTCGTACCGCTGGGAACACCTGGTTGCTACAGTAACGCATTCCGTGGGTTCGAAGAATTTATGGATACGGTGGAATTCTTGGAACCTACCACTACACCACCCCCTTGCGAGTGATAACATCCCGAATGTTAACTTGATAATTTTAAGTGATCCAGGAAACTCACGCGACGGCCAGAACATGTAATGACAGTCTGGGACTGGAATTGCGAGGTGTTCTTATTTTCCTGAGAAGTCGAAAGTATTGATCCTTGGTAAGTAGCAGGTGGCTGTAGGTTACCATCTTCAGTGGCAAGGAATGCAAGCTTTACTCTGTCGATTGAAACTCCCCTCCCCCCACATTAGCTGTAGTTGCTTTTAATAAAGAACTTGCGGACCCGGCCTAAGAATTCAATAATTCTAGTGCAGTCTTTTGCCTATGCATCGTTCTTCATCTTATTCTAAATAAGAATAGTTGATCATATTTGGGAAATAGTAATGTAACTAAGTTGTGATAATTTCGTCGTTCCTTGTTATGCTAATAAACGAAAATTGAATATAATTTTGGCGTTGGTGTGGTTTTAGGAAAATTAGATAAATCTTGACATTGAGGTTGTGTGCATTATATTGTTGAAGGATAGTCGTTTGTAATAAGGTGAAAATATTTCTTTAAATTAAAGCTGTACATAGCATAAGCGTAGGTTATATGTAGACTACGTTTTCACTGCTTTGCCCTGTCATAAGGTCCTATTAATTTGCTAATCGTTTGTCTGCCTTATTACAGTCTTGCATATATTGTCTACCAATTAAAGAAGAAATATGTAAATACCCGCACATTATTATTTCTAATATAACAATAGATCGCTTATTTTAGTTAATTTTAAGGAACTTGAATAACTTGGTACGAAATATTCCCACCGAATGAAGGGCGAAACACTGGCATAGGAATTTGAGACTAATATGCATGGCGAATGAAGTGGGAGATGTCGTCAACGTTGATCTTGTGGAAATAGTGAACAAGAGAAATTGTGAAAATCGGCGTTCATAATTTATGAAATGGTAGCATTTTTTCTTCAAATTTCACGTACGCTATCGTATGAAATTCCTCACGAACAAACTATAGTACCACAAACTTTGTGCAAAGTGAGTGCAGAGAGGATGTTGACGGATGTTTATAAAATCCAGCAAATGGCTTCTGTACTGATCGTCCTGTATCACTACAAAACTGATGACGACGAGTACCTGAATCATATTGTGACTGGCGACGAGACTATGATTTCGTACACAAATGTTGAAAGTAAGCAACAATCAATACAGTGGAAAAATGTAAGTTCCTCTAAAACCAAATAGAGCAAGCAAACATTCTAGAACCGAAAGCTACTATGTTTTGGGACATGAAAGGCTCATTATTGGTTGTTTTGCTGGAATGTGGCAAGACAATTAAAGAAGATATGTACGGTGCGACCTTAAGAAAATTGACAATGGCGATTCAGAGCAAAAGGCGAGGACTGCTGATCTCTTGAACCATGCCTTGGCACGATACCGCTCGACCGCAAGTGGCGGCTCGCACTGTGCAGCTCATTGAGCAATTTAATTTGAACTTTTTAACTATCCCTTATACTGTGTTGACTTAGCGCCGAGTGACTTTCACCTCTTACTCAATTTTTTAAGAAATCGCGCTGTTTCTTCGACGACAACGATTTTGAAACGATGCTACAAAATTAGTTGTCGTCACAGACAACAACCTTCTTTAACCAAGGTATACAAAATCTTGTACCACGGTATGATAAGTGTTTAAATTCGAATGGTGACTATGCAGAGCAGGAGTTTCGGAGATTATCTAAGGTTAAAGCGTAATTCACTCTTTTTTTCAACTTTTGATTTTTGTTTTACGGCTGATAGGCCTTGCATTTTCGAATACGCCTCCTGCTTCTTCCATTATTACCTGGCTCTAGAAGTTAATAGGTTTCCTTAAATATATTTATAGGTAATTAGTTATTTTTAAGTATTGAAGAGTAGCATTTTCTGTCGTTCATTTATTGAACATAAAGAATAAAGGAAGCAAAAGGTACCGCCGCACACAATACGCTACTACACGGCCGTTCTAAAAGAAACTAGCCTATAAAATAAGATCAAAGATACAAAACTATCAGCAATACGTGTGGGAAGCGCAGTAGGAACCCTCAAAGCAAAGAACTAATTAACTAATATTACATTCCTCGGAACATCGTAGATGTTCGTAATTGTTTCAACACACCGCGGTGTTTTTATAGATCTAATAGACATTTAAAACTTAAGTGGGTTTTGACAGACCCACTGTCCATAAAAAAGCCACAAAAAATCATGAACTCTTTAATAGCGCGCGTGCACACCAGAATATAGACTCATATTAAAAACTTTTCCATCCGCTTTTGATTGCAAGCAGATTTTTAATGCCCAAAAATTCAGTATGCTACTTAAAACTGTATTGTGTACAATAGACTTTAATCCGGGGCACACAAAAACTCATTATTCCTTCAATCTACGTAAAGTGCATGTTTAAGTAGAATTTTTTTTTGTTCGATGTAGTGTTGATAATCAAATTCAAGAAGATTATTTGAAATATATTATATGTTGCCAAATAATATTTTATATTGAAATTCAGCTTCGCATGGAATTTTTTTTAAACACCATAAATCACAGTCCTTTTCCAGGGATCGGAAATAAGTGCTGAAATCAGTCACTTGAGATGTTCTACTGCATCATCTTCAGCGAAACTAAGTACTTCGCTTTATTTTTAATCTTCACCAAACAACATAAAGCGGGCGGGGCTGATGGTTTTGCTGTCCTATTTTTAAGAATTATACTCCATTTCCGTGATATGTTACTAAGAAACTCCAATAGAAGTCGATTCACATTGACCACAATCGCATATTTCTTTTGATTTTTCTTATATCGAATGAGGCTCTGACAAAAGCTAACGACTGAATTCAGATTACAATCGGGTAATTCTGAACATGGTAGTTTATCTCGACCACATAAAATAGGAAGTGGAAGTCAACGGCCATTAATTTTAACAGTGAACAAGAATCGAAGAGTTTTGCAAATCAGTTACTGTGGATGGGGTTATTTAATATGTAATCTTATTAGTTTGTATGAATATTACAAATTCATTCTGTAATAGTTATTGTTGTAAGTAAAGTTGGTGTTAGATGTTTAATTACATGAAGGTTAGTGCTCTTGGAAAGAATATTTGGAGAAATATTTAGTCTTTAAAACACCGTACTGTCTTTTTACGACATTCCTATACAATTAAATTAGTAATTGATATATTTAATGCCAGTCATGACCCGTTGATAGTTTGCTTAGGTAAGTCGATGGATTACATCATGTAATTCGGGGAACATTGCCCATAAATATATCACACTATAGTAAATATCAAAGGCTAATAGAATTAGTCAAGGACACTAATTTCAAGCTACTGACCCTAAACTGACCTGGGATTTCAAAATCAAGTATAACCTTATAAAACCACAAACCATTATGTTCCTATTCCTGTCCTTTCCGCAACTTCGGGAGGTCTACTTGAATGCTGGCAAGTAAATTGTAACCAATGTAAAATCCAATACGTATACGCAACCACAAAATGAATTGGTTACCGACTCTTGGCATTTATTTAAATTAGATAAATGTTGACATTGCGCTGGTATGCATAACATTCTTAAGGTTTGTAACGACATTAAAAATTCACCAACCTAAATATAGATACAACATAAATATAGATTTATTATAGAGTATTTTACACTACTTTTGCTAGTCTTTTATTATCAGTTTTCATCATTTTTTTGTTAATTATTTCATCTTATTAGAATCTAGCGTATGATGTGCGAATTAAATATTAAATTATGAACAATGGTTGATCGATATCCTAGGTGGCCGTAAGCTATTCCTATTCCGGATATAACTGCGGAAACCGTTGCTTTCGCATTTCATTCCAATTGGATTGCTATGTTTGACGTACATATCCGAATAACCACTGATCGTGGACGACAGTTCGTTTCCTACCTTATCCGGTCGTTATAGCAGGAAGTTAGCACATACAAACAACCGCCTACCATTCCGCATCC
Source organism: Limonius californicus (assembly GCA_014611495.1). Classification (NCBI taxonomy): domain Eukaryota; kingdom Metazoa; phylum Arthropoda; class Insecta; order Coleoptera; family Elateridae; genus Limonius; species Limonius californicus. The sequence continues at coordinate 9,524 of JABXWE010043203.1, read as the reverse complement.
AACGGCTTGGTTTAAAGATTCCACAGACAGCTTAAGGCTGCGATTAAATGCCAAGGCCATGCTCATTGGGTTGAATCCTTGCTCATCGGCTTCCTGGGAATCTGTGTATCTTCGAAAGAGGATTTGGATAGTACAGCCGCAGCAATGGTGTACGGCGAAATCATACGCATTCTGGAAGAATTTTTCGTTTCCATTAAGCATCACGATCCTTCCGATCTTGATAGTAGGTTACGCCAGCATTTCAACGCTAGCAGGTATGCCGCCGCAGAACATCATGAAGAACCATCCAACATCTGTGTTTTCAAGGAACTGGCATCATATTCGCACGTATTCCTACTACGTACACCGTTAGAACATCCGCATGATGGTCTATACAGAGTACTGTCACGATCCCAAGACACTCTAGTTTTGGAAATTCGTGGTAAGGAAACGACCGTTTCGATCGACAAAGTGCTTTCCTGCTTTGCTTGCCACTGAAGATGGTACCCTACAGCCACCTGCTACTTACCGAGGACAAATACCTTCGAATTCTCAGAAAAGCAAGAACACCTCGCCATTCCAGCCCCAGAGTGTCACCACACGTTCTGGCCGTCGCGTGGGTTTCCTGGATCGCTTAAAATCAACAAGTTAACCTTCGCGATGTTATCATTTGCAAGGGGGTGATGTGGCGGTAGGTTCTAAGAATTACATCGTATTCATAAATTCCTCGGACCCATGGAATACGTTACTATAACCACCAGGTTTTTCCAACGGTATGAACAATGGAATCGGCTTTCTCCAAGATGATGTCACGTCCGCTGGGAATGCAATAATGGTTGAGAAACGCATTTCAACAAGACCAAGCCGATCACTATTCCACCGGCACTATTACAGAGAGGTCGATGGTATTCTAGTTGCAATTCAAGTTGTTCATATTTCGTTATAATTATTTTGTGTTGCCGTTGTTACATTCGTTTATCATTAAAACTTTTATTACACTCACGCTGAATATTTATTTAGGGCAACGAATGCTCAAGCACTAACATGTATTTTCCCAACTTGTTTTCCACCTTCAGTAGCGAGTGATGGGATTATCTAAAGTAACTTTGATTGAGAAAAATCTCTTAATATAAGTTCATCAGGTTAACATTTAGATTATCCTTACAGAACATGAACCTCACTTCAAAAATTTGAGATTTAGTTAATCAACTGTCACGGACTCTATTTAAAATATGAGGGATATTTTAAGATTAGAAGATCTAAAACAGTTAAAGTAAATGTAAACTAAATAATTAAACTGCTATGAGAGCTATGATATTTTCAAAAACTGGGTAGGATGTTTTCAACTCTTTGCACAATCAAATAATCAACATATTTCAATATGGAAGTGGGCTAGTGTGGATTACTTTCACGACTATCACTCGTGTTGCGTCATTTGGACGCGCGTCAATTGGACGCGATCAGTTGAACGTGCGACAACTGGACGCGTGCGACAATTGGACGCGCCGACAATTGCACGCGTCTGTAATTAAGATTTATAAAAAATTTATATAGAAAAGCGTAGTTTATTATAGTTAGTACAAAGTTACAAAATAAACATTATGAAGTAGTCAATGGTACAATAAACACAAACGAATCATAAACGCCTTCACAAATTATTCAACTCATATTTGCAGTTGGAAATGATGCGCAATCCCTCGCAGATGATCCAATATTGATCTATTTACGTAATTAGCAACCACTCTTCGTATAGTTTCGGCGGTATCCCTGTAAATTTTAAATAACCCCACAAATTCTAATAAAACTTCATTAAGTTTATGAACGCGTCCAATTGTCTCGCGTCCAATTATCTGGCGTCTAATTGACGCAAGCGTCCAATTGACGTACGCGTCCAATTGACGTAGATAAGCTATCACTACTTTTCTTACGTGGTTGACCGAAATCTGGCAACCCAAATTACTACATTACCGGATTATATAATTTTGCAGCGAAACTATTCTAGAAACAAAACAATGTCATTCATTTTGCTTTTAAATAAATTTTATTTGGTTTCTTAGTTGATGAAATTGTGCTTGTGTGTGTTTTATTTAAGTGTGTGTAGTTCAAAATACTTACAGTGTATAATACTCGAAACAGAAAGGAATTGTAGAATAGTAAGTTATCCTGGCAGCTCTTGTTGTTTAAATTGTTTACGTCTAAGGACGTCGTGTGGTGCCAAATTTACGTCAACTTAGTTATATTTCTTTAAAAAGGGACATGTTTCTAGTAGTTTAACCCATACATAAGCTATATTTTCGTTCCTACGTTTATATTCTTTTTATGTAATTATGGTCCTCAGAGTTTCATTGTACGGACAGTTATTCCCTAAAACATTTATAATCGACAGAACAAAAAAATGCAGCCAAATAATGTATAACTAACGATAAATTAAAATGGTTAGAATTTATTTTTTAAGTATTTCTTTAGATTAAACGTAAGATTATTATATACATACAAGCATATAAAGCAATAAGTCTGAAAAAATAGAAGTAAATATTAACTCAGCTTAAAGCAAGATGGAAAATGATAATGGAAATAGATGATGTAAAGTTACGCTGGTCCCGGGTTGCGCATATTCGTCGCCCGTTCACGTACGATCAGGAGAGTTAAGACAGCGTTGCTCCGGTCAGTACTTGGATGGGTGACCCGAAGGTTGCGTTAACGCGGCGCCTCTCTTCCACGAGGATTGATCACTATGGGAGAGTAGATCAACAACCCCCCTTATGGGGGAGGACCATGCCCAACAATGGGATACTGCGGGCTAATAAAAAAAAAAAAAGTTACGCTGTGCCCCATACCATTTAGACGGTTTATTAAATGTAGTGCTGGACAAAAATGATAATGGGAAGGCTACTTCTAAAAAGGAGTTTGCTACACTACACACTCAGTAAAATGCGTAGCTACAAGTTAACGCTTTTAAAATAACTAACTATACTACAGCTATTACAGCTACTATTTTGCTATTTTTCACTCGGATTTAATTCATGTTTAACCGTATGTGTTTGATATGTTTTATAATACTGCCACTCTGGATGGACGATTGTGTTCGCTATTATCCAGGATCCAGTAAACACACATCAAAAAGTGCATACCAACCCTTACATACATATTTGCTCAATTGAACGACGAACAAGTTGCCACGTTAAAGGTTTACTGCACTTTAGACGCATTCAGAGAACGTAATATTTGAATGTAGCAAAATTATATTTTATTACTATGGGCTTTGTGCTTTCTTTTACCTTGTTACGGGCCAATCGAGCTTTTCCGACGACCCGTAACCAGATAGATGGAAAACGGCCTACAGCTTAGCTCAGAGGAGTAGGGGGAGTTCGTGAAAATCGCTTATGGGAGAAAATCTTTAGTTGTGTACAGGGCGAGTCAAAATAAGTGGGCGCCACCTTCCAAATCCAGTTGAATGTAGGTCCACGTGGAAGGTCGAGAAGCCAACAGCTCACGGGAATGGAACTTACCTTTATTGTGCCTTCTCCTATATATTTAAAGCTTGCAAAATTCTTACACAAACAAGTACAAAAGACACAATAAGAGGCAGTAAACTTTTAATACACATATAATTAAACGGTTAAAATGACAATACAAGAAAATAACAAGTGATAACGCTATAAGTTTGGATTACATAATTTTAATTTTTGAACGTTCAGAGAAAAAGGTCACCGCTACTGGTGCAACGGGATTTACGTTTTTCATACAGCTACGTACACCAGCGACGCTGAAGTTCACAAAAATAACACAGAATATAATCTGGTAGTTTTATAATTAACAAATAACACCACACATGGCGACTGAAGGTTGTTTTTTTTTATTTACATGAAGTTAAATTTGAAGTCTGTAAGTTAACGCGAACAAAAAAAGGTTTCTTTATAACAACACAAAAACTGGGTTTTTACCTTGAATTTCGGTGGATGGCTTAAAACGAGGTAGGCACAGTGTAACGGCGATTTGTAGATGCAGGAAAATACATTGATTTCAACAGGCTGTTAACGTTGAACGAAAGACGGTACTCTTCGAACGATGGTATAAAAAAATAGCCGCAGAGGGACGGGAGCTGGGCTTCGAAATTAATCCGCTCAACGGTGATCGGTCAATTCACCAAGAATTGCCTTTACCGGTGTTGAATCCAGTGTTGTCTTTAAATGCGGCAGTAGCCGATGGTCTGTTTATACCCCTTGGTAAAACAGCGAGACGAAACACACATAACGGATACCCCTCGAAAAAAAAACCCAAAAGCCGCCCCTGCAGCACTTAACGTAATTACGGTCCCCGATTGATAGAGTTTTCGGAGAATCTGAGTCATCAGAGATCGAAAATTGACTCCTTGAAAAGCACAACACGACCCCTCATTCCCCCAAAAAGGTTGCACCATATTTCGACATGTGATGAAATGTTCTAGAATAAAGCACACGTGAGTTCTCGGAAGTGTTTGAGGTTACGCGCGAGAAAAACAAAAATCGGTAATTTTGAGACTACAAAAGGGAACTGGCAACATAACTCAAACTTAGAAAGACAAAACAAAATAACGAAACGGTAACCCAAAATAAGACTGCAATTAAAATAACGTTATTAATACTTACGAAGCGGTAAACAAATTAAGAAATTAATTCATATAAAGCGGCAAATTTGAAACGAACATAACAACCTCTGTTATTCGTGATCAATACTTCTGGGATGTTTGTTATCCTAGTGGTGTGTGTACGTGTAATAATTTGTATCTCTGTTAAGTTACGTCCATTCGGGGTATTTTATTTAATATTTCCGTTGATACATTTTCTAGAAATTACCTTAAGTGCTCGTTAATATTGTTAGACAATATATCGCCTCAATACTTTGGTCAAATATATGTAACAAGTATGTTTTCGATATTTTGCAACAGTTACTATTTTTCCTGTAATGTAGTATTTTCAAAAGCTACAAGAAGTGGTTTGCTAGAGTAGCGGGGTACTCGTAGTTTTCCAGCATCTTCAGACAAAAGAATTTCTCATATACAAATACTGCCAACTAAATATTAGACCAGTAAAATCTTGGTGAACCGACATATAACCATTAAGTGTTGGTGGACCCATTTCCACATATTAACTCTTACCAATTGGCTTAACTTCCAAGACTTTCTTTGTTGACCTGTGCTGAGCTGTCTTTAGTTTCGATTTATGAAGCCGTCTATTGCACTTGCCTATCAGTTTATTTATAAACGTTACTTCGTTATTGGTACAACACTGGTTATTTTGAGGATAAGTGCCAACTTGCAGGAGTATGTCACCATGGGTACTATGACCGATTAAACATTACGATTTTCGTTGCTCTTGACACTTCTCCTTTCTTCAAGGAATTTCTCTCCTTTTGTGGAACCATTTTCTAGTTTCGTATATATGTCTCTTTGCATATATAACTTCTTCAATGGAAAGTATATGAAATACTTGCACCTGTTCTAAATCTGCGCCTTTTAATATCACCCTGTAGATGTTGTAGGATGCGCTTAATATTACTGTTTTCGCTTTCCGTATTCATCATCATACTTCTACGTTTTAACCTCACACTTATATACTTTCAGTTGCGAGTTGTAAATACTGCTTTGTATTTCCTATTACAGCATGGTATTACATCGTGCAGTCTCCTTATCTCAGTCTATAGTGGTCATTAGCAAAAAGGTCTTACTTGGTTTTAACTTTCTTGGATTATTTTATACATTTCAAGTATTAAAAACCCTGGGGTAATAATAGGGGACTGAAGCATCTAGTTCTGGTCATACCACCTCCTCTGAAACACCGGCCGGCCTTAGTAAAAGTAGCAGCTGCATCTGCGACAATCCCAAGGTGTCGTGACGCTGTCAAACTATTCACCATATTTCAGCGTATGGTGTTCCACCTTTGGACGAAAGCCTCCTCCAACTGTTGCCACCACACTCCATCCACTGTATTAGGGCGATTTTGTCAATACTGCGTCTCCGGCGTGTTCGAGGTCTTCCGAGCAATGTTTTCCTGTTCGAGGCTTCGACTTCCACTCTGATGCATTCCTGCTCCATTTGCCGTCTTGTCTCCTCATTAGATGCTCCGTCAATTGCCACTTTAGTCTCTCAGCAAGTTAAATTATATATCTTGCAATTTTATGATAAGCATAGAACTTTCAATGTATCGCTATGACACCTTTTGCGCAAGGTAATCCTGGGAGGCCCTTTGGCTCTAAACTTTTGTTAACAGATGTTGTGGGCAGTTTGATTTGAATACTTCTTACAGTTTTCCATGCGCGGCCTACGCCAATCTTATTCGACTGTTGAGCTAATTCGTTTGTGGTTTTTCCACCATGGTTAACTTTTATTATATTTCGGGCTTAGAATATAGCACTGTCTGAGTCCGATACTAGTTTCAAAGACAGTGGACATTGAATATCTAATCTGTTGCTGTAAATTATGCTTAATGTTCATATCAAAAAAGACCACGTGCGTCTCTCTCAAAGCAAGTATCTCTACTACGTTTACTAACATAACTCATTTGTTTCTATATTTATATTTTTCCCATTTCCTAAATTTGGAAAATTGAAAATAGTTTCTACCAACAATTAAATGTAGAATTTTTCATTTAGCGGTAGCCTAAACTTAATTCCACAACTGAAGACCGCTTGAATTAGATCTGGCGATTGAGGTGACCCCTAGATTGAAAAAACATTCAGTTTATAATGTATTTTTTAATAGTAATGATCTTTTAATTTGTAATTACGCCGCATTACCTACTGGAGAATGTATTCCCTCGGAAAACCGTAATTCGCGAAAACTATGTATTCCTTGCTTACAATACATGTATTACGTGTACTAATTTCGTCTCAGCCGGCCGACTACGGTATTAAATTTGAATCAACCTTTCGTACGTCCTGCAGCTCATTATTAATTCATTTAAACCCAGAGATCCTAGCTTCCAATTTAACCAGGATTTTAAATGTTTGATATTATAGCGAGACTGTGAAGTGACATTGCTCTTAAGGTAAAAGGAAATAGATAATATTATATTTATGCAAGTCTGTATGTTTATAGTAAAACTTATTTTTGGGTGTGTATGTATACAAAATTGAAAAATCATATAATTGTTATGATAAATATTTTTGTTTTATTAATTTTAAATGTTCATTTATGTTAATTGCAGTGTTTTTCAAATTGATTTTAATTTGTTCCCTGCGGAGCTATTTCTGCTAATATAGCATAGTAAAGAGGAAGTAGAATAATTGACGCCTTATTTTTTTTGATATATATAAAGCCCTTTGTTTGGAGTATAGTTACATTAATATTAATGCAGTGAGTAGAAGTCGAACCGATATAAAATATTATAGTTTTGAGAACAAAACCCTAAAACAATAAGCGAAATAGTTGGGGCTTTTTAGATTATGCTATCTCTAGTTATTTATAGAAGTGTGTCCCAACATTAAGTACCCAAAACTGTACTGAAAGTTTACTTAATAATCTTATGGTCTAAACAGCTTCGTTAAGAAGTTACAATTACAATTGGGTACCTTGAAGAAAGTTTTTTCTAAATATGTCCAAAACGCACAAGAGTAATGTTTCATTTTTTAATGTTTACTCTGTTAGTAAACCCACACCTTTTAACATAGCCAAGGGTTAGAAATTTCTGTTCTTTGGCGGATTGGGGATGACATTAGCCCCTTTTTTTAACGAACTATATTTTTAACGTGAAATTTAGATTCTAATGTGAGTCCTATTGTTTCTTTTTGATAGGCGTTACCGTTTCCGAGATATTTCACTTCTAAAGTTTTACTTTTAGGCTTTGATAGAGTAAACAATATTTAGGGGAGCCATGGAATTAAGCATTGTTTTTTTTTGTCAGTCTTACATTGGGTATTAAAGCAACAGCTTTTACATCCCTATCATCTTCGCGGTATATAAGGATTGCTTCCCGGCGATGCCGTTGATCGACTATAGTTTTGCCGTTTGCTTCTTAAAAGGAATGAAGAAGACCAATATTTCCTTGTATACATTTTATTTACGGATGAGGCGTGTTTCACGAGATGTGGAATATTTAACAGGCATAATATTCACGTGTGGTCTCAAAAGACACCTCATGCAAATGATGATACATCATTATCACCATAGTTCTAAGTTGACTGTATGGTGAGCTATCGTAGGGAACTCATTGTTTGGGTTTTGGGTACTTCTTAACAAACATTCTTAACGCTCGACATTGTCATAATTTTCTAACGAATATCCTGCACTAAATCCCATAAGATGCGGTTGCAAGTTCCTAATTAATTGGCTTCACTTAAATTACCCAGACTGATGTATAGGAATAGGTATCGACTCATTACTGTACTGGCCTGCCTGTTCTCCAGACCTTAATCCCCTCAATTTTTTTTACTAGTTTAGAAAATCGTCGTCATCGTCATTTAAATTTTATTAAATTTTCACCTGGAACGAGTTTTATGTGACGTAGTATTTATTATGATCGAATAAGTTTCTAAATAAATGGTTGTTAAAGTTGAAATTTTGAAATAGTCGCAGCGGCGATGTTTCTAGGATAAAAAAAATCGTCAGAAAACCAACAGATTTGAGCTCAGATGTTTTATAAAATTAAAAACACCTGCACGTACACGTACACATAGACCGGCATTTCGTAAAAATACTTTTTTGAGTTTCTGACTCTGTAAGAAATGAGTATTCCTCAAAATAACAATACAGTTCTACACTAAGACTATGGAAAAGCAAAAATAATATTTCTAGACTACATTAAGTCGGGAGTCGCTATTAGGATGTGTAGGAGTTTTACAATTTTAGCTATTATTCTTTATAAAAATTGCTGGTATTTTTAACGACAACAAGTTAAAAGAAGTCGTTTTCAAGGAAATATTATTTATTATGTTTGGAATTGTTAAGCCTTTAGCTTGGCCACGCTCCATATAGCCATCCCAACTACAAGCCAAAATTCCACAAATACCCTGGAAAATGGAAAAGTGTTTGACTTACCCGGGAATCGAAGAGAAGTTCTTTTGCTTATATTTTAAAATGTCCCCAAAGGAAGAAATCAAATGGATTAAGGTCCGGAAAACTACTGCACCCTATCCACCTATTTGGGCACATTTGGTTTAAAAGACGCCGAACATTTAGGGCCCAATGGGGAGGTGCTCCGTCCTGGTGAAAGCAAATATTATTAGGCAATTCCCCTTCTTCTTCAAAAACAGGAACCATTTGTTTTTCTAACAGTTCTAAATACGTTTGTATAATAGATTGCCTCAGCTGAAAACCGGTTAGTTTCAGTCGTTTGGTCGTCCAGTTGTACGAAAATTTCTATCATTTGGATTCAAATAGTACTTTCTCAAGATTGTTAAATAAAGAACACACTTCTTGCTTTCATTTGACTTTACAAAACTGTTTACAATTCGCACATTTTTTTGTATCTATGAGTAGCTAGACAATAAATAAAAACAAATTACAAAGCATTATTCTTAGGTGTTTTGTTGAATATCTCTAGAAACTAAAGGCATCAAACTTTATATCA
>JABXWE010043202.1:0-10738 GCA_014611495.1 Limonius californicus | reverse complement strand
ATTTTCGTTTTTCGTCAGAAGGCATTAGTTTTCTTAATTATATCCACGAAGGTAGGTAGTGCTGCAACAAAATACCTACAATGATAAGGTTCTATAAACTTCCTGTCTTAACTGACTAGTTCGGCAAATCGTACCAGGTACGATTTACCGTACCTTTCACGGTACGATTTGTCGAACTATCACTTTGTGCGATTATATGATTATTGTGAGGTTAACTGGAGTTTCAACGCCTTGATACAATTTTCAAAACATACCTGATTTACTAAGAAATCTTAATGTAAAAATATTTATACGGTTCAACTTACCGATTTAGAATTAAACTCTTACACGTGGACGTTAAAAATTGTAGGTTATGACACTGTTTTCACATCTATCAAATTACTTCAAAACAACCATGTTGTCAGTAAAGATGAAAAGTGCTTTAGGCGATGCTATACAAAGGCTTCAGAATTAGTGCAAAAGGTGGCACCATGTAAACCATCCAACAGAAAAATACCAGTGGTACGATTTAGCAGGCGGTACGATATACCCGACTCTACCCTATTTAAGGTTAAACCAATAGAGCAATTTCTCTAATGTTTTTAAAAGATTCCACAGCCAATATTACGCTTAATGTTTAAGTATATATCTCGTAACCCCTTGATTTTATAGAGTAGGCAACACATACTCTATCTCATTAATAATTTTGCAATAATAAAAGTATATTGTAAATATTAAAAAGTTTCCTGTTTGTTTGTTTGTTTGTTTGTTTTATTTAACGTCGGCCTATTTCTGCTACTATGGCTAACCACCGACGCCAGGGAGCGATCCTACCACACCTGGAAATTTAGCCTGTTTGAGGGTTCTTTTGACGTGCCCAACAACACTTGAACACGGGGCCTACGATTTTACTTGCTATCCGAGAACAAGGGCCGTTTTAGCGTTTTTTATCGCTCAGAAAAAAACCACCGACCTCGGCGTCCGGAGTCGAACCCGGGACAGCTGCGTGAAAGGCATACGGCCAACCTATCCGAGCTACCGGCGCCGGTAAAGTTTCCTGTCGTAGTGCATCGCTCCTGCTTTTAGTTCCAGTTTCAATATATGTTAATATCTATGCAAAAATACCATAATAGCGAATAATGTAAATAATGCTGCTACCACAAGATTAGTATGTTTAACGTTACCCACATACAGGAATTTTCTCTTATGTATATTTAGAAGATTTCACAGCAAACTTTATTTCTACTTTACAGACCTATTTTACCGTATTACATCCGACTATAAGACGCATGTTTTTCCCTATTTTTGGTGTCACTGTATTTATAGTGCGTCTTATAAGCGATTGCTTCTTACCACGGTATTGGCGGCTGACGAGAAGCTTTCTGGCTTACAAAAGAAGGATGCGTCGTATAATCGATGTAATACGGTAATTTTAAAAGTACATATATATCTCATAACCCCTTGATTACATAGAGTAGGCAACACACATTCCATCTCATAAGTAATTATGCAATAGTAAAAATATAATACTGTAAATATTAAAAGGTTCCTATCGAATGGAATGTTCTTACTTTTAGTTTCAGTTTCAATATATGCTAATGTTTATGCAAAAATAAGGTAATAACGAATAATGTAGAAGACTTTGTTACCACAAGACTATCGTGTTTAACGTTTTCCAACAGAGGACTTCCCTCTTATGTGCATTTAAGAGATTCTATGGCCAGCGTTAAGTTACAGACCTATATTAATGCTTAAGCGTATATCTTTAGCAACCCTTTAATTTTACACATAGGCAACACACACTCCATCTCATAAGTAGTTTTGCAATGACAAAAAAATAATTTAAAAATTTTAAAAACGTTTGTTGTCAGAATGAAAACTTCTGATTTTAGTTTCTTAGCTCTTTTGTGCATTTAACAGGTTTTCAATAAATTTCTTTTCTAATTTACAGATCTACTTTAATGGTAGTTCTATTTGGAAAGTAATATGTGTTGCCTATTGTAGTAGATTTAAGGCGTCATGCGATACAATAAGCGTCAGCTACTTGGGATTTGTTACAACAAAGGAAGTTCAAAATTTGAAATCTTGCCCATATCCTTTTCAATAAATTAAATGAAACAAGCATCGAATGGGGTGATTCTAAACAATTTAGTCCCAGCATCATAAGCAAATTACGAATAAACATAACCTCAAAATGCAATCTTTGAAATATGCATTGAAATTTAGGGATATAATTGTTGCCATTTTACACGTGAAAATGAGACGACATGTCTCGAAACGCACTGTCTTTGTATTCTCTTAACAATTTATTAGTACATGGGGAAGATGTGAAGCTCTTAATTTCTTTTAGCATTTATATTCTACTGTTTATACACTCTTATAAGTAGTTATGACTTAAAAGCTGAAATATAAGGTTATACTGCAGGTGTTTCGGTGGTTCAAGTAGCTCATACGCAAAGAACTGCATTTTTACATATTCAGAAAGTTTCTGACTACTGTTAGTATTGAACCTGGTACCCACGGTTTACTAGGCCAGTGGCTTTATAGTTAATCTAATAAGGCACTGAAAATACTTTTAAAGGAAAATGGAAAGTGTCTTTGGAATGCAGTTTTTATATTAACGAATAATAAAAAGAAAACGTAAAGGATGCTTTTTTATTATGTAGTTTTGCCTTACTGTTTTTGAAACTTGCTATCTACGGAGATAACTCTAGTGTGTCCTACAAACGACTGACGTTTATTATACCACTAAGCGTGTTTATTTGCAAAAACATTAGTTAAAACCACAATAACTGCACATGACGATTCTAAACCGAAGAAAGACCATCAATATAATACCTTAATTTATAATAAACGAAATGGATTGCAAGACTTCAACCAATTAACCCAAATTTGTGTAGACAGTATTTTCGGAATTCTAGCACAACCTACAAGGAAAGCACTTCTGGTTTATCTGAAGTTTCATTATACATTAACTACAACGACAGCACAAAACTCTTGCACATTATTTGCAAAATTCGCCCACATAATGCACGTATCGTTAACTAAAACTCGCAACTTGCCACTGTGCCAATTAACCCAGATAAAAATTTTCCGAATTCCAACATCCGCTGCCTTAATGTCTCAATAAAATATTGGAAACTTGCCGTGTTCTGAACTAATTATAACAGTTGTATTCAAAATCACACACCACGTAATGACGACCGAAAAGCAAAATTTACTTGGTTGCAAATTCGCAATGCGTTTGCACGTTAATAAATCTGCATCGAGCGAAATTAATGACCATTATGTCAACTAAAGGTGTTTTGGAATAAATTAGGGGTAGCGGTAACGGGACTACTGTTACAGACCTTGGTTTCGGTTTATAAATAATTTGGATCCACGCCAGCGTCGACATATTTTCATATGACTCACTCATTTACTACAACCGGCCAATAACCGTGTTCCGAGAACTTTAATTCATAATTTCGAAAGCGCTAATCGTTAGCGATCGATGGGAAGAGAAATTTATTTCTATTCGCAGGATTTAATTACTTACAAATTGGTCAAGTACCTTACTGTTCATGACATCCCTGTCAGGACTGTGCAGGACACTAATTAATTTATAATGGGGCATAGAAGTTATCCAGACCATTCTGATGATAATCTGGATACTTTAGTGAGGTTAATACTTGTCAAACAGATGACACTGTCAAAATTGACACCGATTTTGAGATTTAACCGAAATAATAAAACAAATAATAGCGCTTTCGCATTCTAGAATGTTTCAGTGTTTCATGAGCCATTAATGCAATAGTTAAGTTTTGCGGTTGCATATTAAGGCGGAAGTTAGCACATTTGCTATGGGTTGGAAGAAAATTTCCGCAGGAAGACATCAGTAGTATTTTTCGAACTACTGAAAATTTTAATTAAAAAATACATATAAGTGATATTATTTTTAGCAAATACAGGTAAACCTCAGAACACGATCATAAAATATTCTTTTTTTTTCCAATGTGCTAAAAAGATCTCTGCAAGAAGAAATTCTATGGCAGTTCGTTTGCGTAAACTACATAAATGTATCGATATTTTGCATCCCGTTGCATGTATATTCAAAACATACAAGAGGTGGTTTGGGGGTTGCTTATCTCCATTTCTCGCTTTTCCTTTTCTTCTCATGATTTTATATCACAGTGTTCGCTCTTCCTAATTCTATCTAAGGTTATGATCTTATGTCTACATCTAAAGTAGAATATCCAACGAATCAAGCCATAGCAAAAATTAGGATAATATCTGATATTCCCCTGTAATAAGTAGACAACACTAAAAATAACCTTAATTTACTTTATTATAAAAGACAATCAAATCCAGTGCGAAAAGAAAGACGATTCTATGCAAATTGTAGAGAAGTGATTTGTAGTGGAAGAATTTGAGATTTTTCCCATTCGATCAAATTCTCTCCGATGTGGGAAAATTTCTCCAGAGATAATTAAGAATGTCAGGAAGTTACACGAAGTGCAATTTGCTATAGCAAAAACAATTACTCATACCATTACTGGTACCCAAGATACTGTATCGATTGCAAGAAAGGGTTCAATTAGAAACACGACATGATTATGGATTGGTAATAATAAGTTGCTTATAAATAATATGATTCCTTGAATATAAATAACGTATTATGTTTATTAAAATTAGTTGTTGGAATTGTGAATGTCAAAACCTTCACCTTGAACCTAGTCTTCGCCCAATGGCGACACTTAAAAGTATAAGAATGCTCGTTTACGATCCTGCATGAATATTTATTGGGAAAAGTGTTATTTCAGAAGTTCTACATCCACTTTACAAACTAGTTCGACGTTAAAACCAGGCCAAAATAAAATGTATTAATCCATGTAGTTTTTTACTCAATAATTTTGCTCTAATTAATTCTAAAAACGATAAAACCATAAGACATAAGGGTAAACATATGTGATTCAATTAAACGTAATAAATTTTACGTTGGGTGATTGTAATACATGTTATGCGCATTTAATTATTCAGTAGGTGATAAATGTCTTGTTCCATATAATTTTTAAAAGTACTGTATTAACTGTAACCTTAATGCAGTTTCTCGACATACAGTATGCCAAAGTAGTTATAGGTTTCGTAACAGAAAAGTTGATGGTCGACATAATTTAAGGTAACAAATTATTTAAATAAGTTTAGTCAGGAAGAGACAAATTAATCTGAAAGTATTTGGACATTTTTGGAACAAACTATAAATTTTAGACGTAGAACCAAAACAACTTAAAACTGACATTTTCATAAAATTATTCTTAAACTGTGCTGCTTCCAATTCTGAAAGGGTATCATTTTTAAGGACAGATGAAAACGAGAGAACAACCGAAATGAAAATGGGATGAACGTGCAGTTTGAAAAATATTATCAAGAAGAATACGAAATTTTACTAAACAAAAAAAATATAACTTTGTTACTGTCAGTCTACGATTTCTCCGTTGTTGTTGTTATGCGTTTATGACATATCTAGGTAAGAGAGTAGGAGGTAAAATACGAGTTGTTTATAAAGCACAAGCTAATTTTTTTCACCTACGTTATTTTGAGTCATATAACAAATTTACATCCTTGAACTTCTACTACTTATAGTGATACCTATATTTATTCTAACCATGACATTCTAGCATCCCAACAAGAGTATATGTAAACAAAGGAAATGGAAAATATGCTTCATTTCCACTAATTACAGAGTCCATCTGTTCAATATTTGATGTAGAATGGAATTACATCCTTGTAGGCCCACGACAATACATGCCATGCAGATCCCCATTTCATTTGTGTAAATTGTCCATGGAGGTGACATATTTGCCCTACAATTTTTGTTGATATATTCATTAGTCTTTCTTTACAGCTTCTACCTGTCTAAACTGTGAAATAAATTGAGTAACTCTACAAGAAAAACAAAGACATTTTTTGGCAGACTTACAGCTTTTTTTACTTTACTCTTGCATAACTGTACAGCAAACAGAATTATTTAAGAGCAGAACAAGTCGTGTTGGCAAACGTATTAGTTTTAGTTTTCTTTGGAAACACCTGTGATGCTTAACCCAAAAAATACATTATTCATGACGAATCTTTATCTTGGTATGCAGTACCTACGTGCTTCTATTAACCGATAAACTAGTCATAAATCAGCAATCCTTTCAAATGCTCCTCAAAATGTCTAAAACCTATGTCATCCACGAATCTCTATAAATCCTTCGAGTGTAGAGAAATGCAACAATTTCATTTCCGCAGTAATCATTCAAATTAGTTTATTACATACAAACGAGTCACGTTTGAACAATTAGAAGTACCACGCCTCCTTCGACCTTGGGTTTCTTTTATTACGTCGCGAAATATTACAGTAATGCACCTTTTGCACTGCGCTTTGTCCCACATTAAAAAAATGTAACGGCATTATGCTATTCATTTCCTACAGACATTGGAAGCCGAGCTGGTTCTTGTATTACACAGCTGACGCTGGCTATTTTCTCTTCGTAAATGAATTAATTCAGTCCTGACATCGATGACCCGAGATTTACAACTTCATTTCCATTAAAGAAGCAACCTGGTTACTGGTTAGTCTCATTTTCATATTGATGATAATTCATAATGGAAAACCTCAACGCACAATCCCATTTTCCAAGGGAAAAATGTATTAGCAATATATAAAATAGATATTGGACAAAGTATTTGATTACAAAATTTTGAAGCTTAAAATGTTTAACGAAAAGAGTAAGAAAGCAGCAGAAAGCATGCCTTAAGAAAATGGCAGTTTAGTCACATATTTGTATGTAAAAGTTGTTAATTGTGTTAAGTAGCATCGTTGAATAACTACATTGAAAAAAAACTAACAAAACTTTTACGATTCGTGATATCTCCCAGTAACAGTTCAAAATTTAGCATAAAAACATCCAGATTTATCCCCCAGTAACAGTTGAATATGTATATAAAAAATTTTTCTTCTCCACATTTAAACACAACCTTTTCAGACACATTTTAATATCTAGCATGAAAACCTCTTTTTCCAGATTTAATCCCGGCCTTTCCAGATTTAATCCCCGGCCTTTCCAGTCACAGTTCCATATCTAGAATGAAAACCTGTTCTTCTCCAGATTTAAGCCCCAGCCTTTCCAGTCATGGGGTAATATCTAGTATGAAAACCTCAATCTTTCCAGTGAGAATTTAATATTTAGCATAAAAACCTCTTTTTCTCCAGATTTAACCCCAACCTCTCCAGTCACAGTTTAATACCTAAACAGAAACACCTCTTTTTCTCCAGATTTAACCCCAACCTCGTCAATCACAGTTTAATATCTAGCTGAAAACCTGTTCTCCAAATTTAACTGCCAGCCTTTCCAGTTACAGTTTAATATCTAGCATAGATATCTTATTTTCTCCAGGTTTAATCCCAACCTCTTCAATTACAATTTGTAACCTCCTCATTTTCAGATTTAACCCTCAGGCTCTCTAGTCCCAGTTTAATATCTAGCTGAAAACCTGTTCTCAAAATTTAACCCCCAGCCTTTCCAGTCATAGTTTAATATCTAGTATAGAAACCCCCTCTTCCCCAGACTAAACCCCCAACCTCTCCAGTTACAGTTTATAACCTCCTCATCTCCAGATTTAACCCCCAGCCTCTACAGTCACAGTTTAGTATCTAGTTGAAATCCTGTTCTTCAAATTTAAGTCCCAGCCTTTCCACTCACAGTTTAATATCTAGCATTGAAACCTCAGAAACCTTCTTTTCTCCAAATTTAACTCCCAATCTCTCCAGTTACAGTTTATAACCTCCTCATCTCTAGATTTAACCCCCAGCCTCTACAGTCACAGTTTAGTATCTAGCTGAAATCCTGTTCTCCAAATTTAAGTCCCAGCCTTTCCACTCACAGTTTAATATCTAGCATAGAAACCTCAGAAACCTTCTTTTCTCCAAACTTAACCCCCAATCTCTCCAGTTACAGTTTATAACCTCCTCATCTCCAGATTTAACCCCCAGCCTCTACAGTCACAGTTTAGTATCTAGCTGAAAACCTGTTCTCCAAATTTAACCCCCAGCCTTGCCAACCATAGTTTTAATATCTAGTATATAAATCTCCTCTTCTCCAGGTCTAACCCCAGCCTCCCCAGTCACAGTTTAATATCTAGCATAGAAACCTCCTTTTCTCCATATTTAAGCCCCAACCTCTCCAGTTACAGTTTATATCCTCCTCATTTCCAGATTTAACCCCCTGCCTCGCCAGTTACAGTTTATAACCTCCTCATCTCCAGATTTGACCCCCAGCCTCTACAGTCACAGTTTAGTATCTAGCTGAAATCCTGTTCTCCAAATTTAACCCCCAGCCTTGCCAACCATAATTTTAATATCTAGTATATAAATGTCCTCTTCTCCAGGTCTAACCCCAGCCTCCCCAGTCACAGTTTAATATCTAGCATAGAAACCTCCTTTTCTCCAAATTTAAGCCCCAACCTCTCCAGTTACAGTTTATATCCTCCTCATTTCCAGATTTAACCCCCTGCCTCGCCAGTTACAGTTTATAACCTCCTCATCTCCAGATTTGACCCCAGCCTCTACAGTCACAGTTTAGTATCTAGCTGAAATCCTGTTCTCCAAATTTAACCCCCAGCCTTGCCAACCATAGTTTTAATATCTAGTATATAAATCTCCTCTTCTCCAGGTCTAACCCCAGCCTCCCCAGTCACAGTTTAATATCTAGCATAGAAACCTCCTTTTCTCCATATTTAAGCCCCAACCTCTCCAGTTACAGTTTATATCCTCCTCATTTCCAGATTTAACCCCCTGCCTCGCCAGTTACAGTTTATAACCTCCTCATCTCCAGATTTGACCCCCAGCCTCTACAGTCACAGTTTAGTATCTAGCTGAAATCCTGTTCTCCAAATTTAACCCCCAGCCTTGCCAACCATAATTTTAATATCTAGTATATAAATGTCCTCTTCTCCAGGTCTAACCCCAGCCTCCCCAGTCACAGTTTAATATCTAGCATAGAAACCTCCTTTTCTCCAAATTTAAGCCCCAACCTCTCCAGTTACAGTTTATATCCTCCTCATTTCCAGATTTAACCCCCTGCCTCGCCAGTTACAGTTTATAACCTCCTCATCTCCAGATTTGACCCCAGCCTCTACAGTCACAGTTTAGTATCTAGCTGAAATCCTGTTCTCCAAATTTAACCCCCAGCCTTGCCAACCATAGTTTTAATATCTAGTATATAAATCTCCTCTTCTCCAGGTCTAACCCCAGCCTCCCCAGTCACAGTTTAATATCTAGCATAGAAACCTCCTTTTCTCCATATTTAAGCCCCAACCTCTCCAGTTACAGTTTATATCCTCCTCATTTCCAGATTTAACCCCCTGCCTCGCCAGTTACAGTTTATAACCTCCTCATCTCCAGATTTAACCCCCTGCCTCTCCAGTCAAAGTTTAATATCTAGCTGAAAACCTGTTTTCCAAATTTAACCCCCAGCCTTTCCAGTCATAGTTTAATATCTAGTATAGAAACCTCCTTTTCTCCTGATCTCACCCCCAGCCTCTCCAGTCACACTTAATATCTTGCATGAAAATCAATTCCACTCCAGATTTATACCCCTATCTCTCCAATCCCAATTTAATATCTACCATTAAAACTTCTTCTTCTCCAGATTTAACCCCCAACCTCTCCAGTTCGAGCTCCAGTTAGTTTGTAACCTCCTCATTTCCAGATTTAATCCCCAGTCTCTCCAGTCACAATTTAATATTTCACATGAAAATCTATTCTTTTCCAGATTTAAAGCCCAGTTTCTTCTGGAGGCTCATCAACTTTTCTTGATAGCAAAGCAACAATGAAAAATGTAAACATATCAGTTCAGTAGCAAATGGTCTCCTGAATCTATTAGCTTTAGTGGGAACATTAAAATAGTCAACAATGATGGTCATTAACGGTGATTTTACTTACAACTGCAAATTAAATTATCTACATATCCCAAAATTAAATTACGTATCAGCAAGTAAACATGTATGAGAGCATTAATTACAATGCAAGGTCGTTTCCGGATGAATGAAGCAAATTATCGACAATAAAGAAAACATAGAGCTGCCCACATTTACCCGACATTATTTTCCATGAAAATTGATCAATAAATGTTGTGTTTAATATTTAATCTTCAAATACAGTTTCCAGGTGCTTCTACGTATGGATAGTATTTTTCCAAGACTTCTTCCCACATGAAAAATTCAGATTATGATCACTTAGAAAAAGCTTGTTCTGTGTGGCTTATTTATAATGCAGTAAAATCAAGGCTATTTATTTCTTTTTTTTACTGAAAGGAGCGTAAAAGGTTTACTTTCTTAATTACGATGTGTAGTAGATACAATCTATTGTTCGTGTTGCTATGTATGTGACAGTACTATTTGAAAAAGAAAGTAGATTCTGCTAGATTTTCATTAACAACTAAACAATAAGGTCATGAAAGTACTCCAAATATTTTAAATACACAAATACACACATAAACTACGCCAACCTTTCTTTATTTGACGTTCCTAACCTTCACCTGTTCGGTTTTTACACCGATTTCTAATCGATTTATTATATTATCGTTAGCAAGTACGCTTAGAAAAACATTAATTCTAAAATCCCAAGAAAAACAATACGCATACATATTTTACATAATTCTCGTAATGTTTCACGCTTTCAAATTTTTCAGTATTGTTTGTTGTTATCGAAAATATGCATTCTATCCAAATAACCATT
>JABXWE010043200.1:0-13203 GCA_014611495.1 Limonius californicus | reverse complement strand
GGAATAAACGTGTTTTCCAGAGTTCATATTGCAGCTTTCATGTACTTTATATGCAGCGCAACAAAAGGTACTTGCAGTTTCATGAAACAGAATGGCCGAATGCACATAAAAATATGATTTCTCAACAACATTTTGTTGCGAGCACTACCAAATCAATACCTTCTGCTACCTACACTACGTTAAAATGTAAAAATCGAGTGGTTGTATTTATACAAACTCATGGAATTTTAGGAAAACCAGATAATTTTTTAATATATATGGCGAGTGTGTGACGAAAACTATGAATTAACTTTTTGCTTTTAATGGCTTACGGATATATTTTAAAAAATTATTTATATATACATATAATATGTATTCTTTATACATATACAATAACGTAACATCATTTACGACCACAACAAAACAATTACAAGAATTTTATATACTGAAGGTTCCAAATCGCTTTACACTAAGTAATCTCAATGATAAAACAACCCATCATATTTAAAAATAAGTACAAAATTACTGTATATTAATTTCTGCTGAGTAATTTGGTTTAAACAGGGTGATTTTAATATTGCTATTAGTTTGTGAATATAAAAGAAACCTTCACTAAATTCAATGTTGAGATGTGTAAACAAATAGTTATTTAACAAACTATTTAAAATAGTTATATGTACTAAATGCATATACGAGGCTTATTCGAAAATTAAGGGCAGATCGGTCATAAAAATCATATGTAATATGGAAAAAAATTACTACGCTTAAATCTTAGACACGCTCCTAAACTATTTATTTACGTGGTTCGTTACTGAAGGTTGCCACTTGTGACTAAAACCAATTTTGTACGGTTGTCGTCATTGAGAAAATAGACCCCGAGGGTTCTTAAACAACTTATAATATGGATGAAGAAGATAGCTCGGTGCTAAGCTGGGTGTATGAGGGGCATTTAAAAAATGTCCTATCGATTTGCTCAGTGATTTGCAAAGTGTACATTTCAGGATATCAAGCAACAATAAGTACACACATCTGTCCCACAAAATTAGCCATAAGTTTTCGGGTTTCGAACGTTTGCTTGAACTTTTTCTTACATGCTTTCACTGCATAGCTTGTTGTTAGGGATTATCATTTGTGTACGAAATCCAAGTTTAGTCGCCAGTTACAATGTGATTCAGGTACTCATCGTCATCAGTTTCGCATCGATACAAGAAGGTTAGTGCAGAAGCCATTCGCTGGTTTTTGTAAACACCCGATATCTTTTCCATCTACCTCGAACAAAGTTTTGTGGTATTGCAGCCTGTCACGACAATTTGATACAGTACCGTATGTTAAATTTGCGGCCATTTCCGAAACCGTGAAACGCTGATCTTCGCGAAATGATGAACTATCAGGGCCGTGTCGTGCTATGATACAGAGAGGCAGCGAAATCAAATATACAATTTGAACCATTCAATAATTAACAAATCTTTACGCAACGTTTTTCTATATTGGTCTATGTTATTCCGATATTGATGTATAAGATTTATGATTTCACGCCTCTGCCTCCGATTCTACCTCACACGTAAGTCATATCGAACAGCTCTCATCGCTGTCGCTTTTAACTCAATTCAAAATAAATATGAAATTGAAGAATTCTTTATTGGTTTTTTTGAAGCTATTGATTCAACCTGGGAGGGTTCGACAGAACTTATTCTGACAAATTTGGAAAAGTTAGGATTTGAGTTAAAGAGGACAAAGCTATGACAACGGAGCTAATATGAAAGAAGTAAGAAAGGGGTACAAAATAGAATACTTGTAAAATATCCAAAGGCGATTTATGCGCCCTGCGCATGTCATTCTTTAAACCTAGTTGTGAATGATGCAGCGTCTTCCTCTACTGAAACAACAACGTTTTTTTTATTGCACAAGAACTTTACACTTATTTTTCTGGTTCTACAAAGTGTTGGGAAGTACTAAAAAATATGTTTCACAATTCACTCTAAAACCATTGAGTGCTACTAGGTGATCAAGCAGAGTAGATGCGTTAAAACCTTTACAATTTCAACTCTGCGAAATCTATGATGCATTATTCCAAACAATAGAAGACGTCAACAGAGATGCAGAAACTAAAATTGAAGCAAATGGGTTAGCAAAAAATACTAAAAATTATATGCGGTGTAATTCTTTGGCATGATATTTTATTTGAAATAAATTCAGTCTCGAAGCTATTGCAATCTGTAACTATAAATTTGTCAGATTGTGTAAGGATGTTATCAGAAACCATACAAAAAGTGAAAAGTTATAGACAAGCTGGATATGATCAGATGAAAATTGTTGCTAATGGGATTGCAGAGAATCTTGAATACAGCTCAGAACTTCCTGCCGAAACTGAAGTTAGAGTCAGAAGGAAAATACGTCAATTTGACTATGAAGAAGCTGTCGATGAACCCTTAACAGAGGAGAATAAATTTAAAATGAACTTTTTCAATTATATTCTGGACATTACCCTTAATTCTCTGAATGAACGATTCATGCTTCTGGAAATACATAGCAAAAATTTTCAGTTTTTCTATGACATTTTTAAAATTCGAAGATATAATAGATGACAAAACGGTAGAAAATTATTGTACCAGTCTCCAGTCAATACTTTCGGTCCAAAATGAATCAGATATAAATGCAAATGATCGTCAAGAAGAATTACGTGATGTATCCTGAATGCCATCTACCATATTCAATGAAACCTTTGGATATTTTAAATTATTTGTGCCAAAATAACTTAATTACTTTGTATCCGAATACTGTTGTAGCTCTGAGAATTTTATTAACACGCCCTGTCTCTGTAGCTAGCGGTGAAAGAAGTTTTTCCAAATTAAAATTAATAAAACATTACTCAATAAGTTCAATAAGCGAAACAAAACTTAGAAATCTGTCATTAATTTCTATTGAATCTACATTCGCTGCCACTCTACACTACACACCCCTAATTAACGAATTTGCTAAAGTTAAAGTTAGAAGGGTAGAACTGTAGTAGATTGTTGTAGTTGATAGTTGATATCATTATTTTAAAGTAATTTATATTTTCAAAGTAGAAATAGTATTCGTACATTTTGGGCAGTTTTTTTACATCACAATCGAAGGTTATTTTAAAGAAAAAACATTTAAGGGGCGGCATTTCGAAGACTTGCATCATACTGAGAAAATATACCGCACGGCGCTGTGAAATATGCAATCAATGCGTGTACATACGTATGTAAGCATTAAACACAAATACCTACTATCGGTGGTAGTGCTGATTTAACCTGGAATTTAAATTATTGTATAATGAGGTAACTATTACAATGCGCGAAACTTTTGTCGAATACAATAGATAAAGTTGATTTTAAAATTACATTTTGGAGTATTATTGTTGGCTATAATTGGATGATAAATATACAATGAAAATCGGGAAATTTAATTTCTCCCAAAGAAGTTTTAATGAAAACTGCTTGAATAAGTAATAAAGTTGGTTTCAATTCTACAACTTTTGATTTCAATAATTTTAAATTAAATAATTCTTTCTGACAAAGACTGCTGCTTCACGAAAAAGAGGGTTTAATTTAAGATCTGCTTTAATTGGCTGGGGTTCACTTTCTGAATAATTATGCAACTTTCATAAAATGAAAAGAACCTCGCCGCACTTTTTGACATTTAAACCCCACAGCCTGGAAGTTGGAAGTTCTCAATTTACCGCAAGATGTTACACTGTCATACGCAAACCAACATTAAAATAAACTAACATAATCGGTTTAATGCCAATAACAGGCAGAAAATAGTGTTATTTTATGCATAAAGCCTTTATAAATTGGAAAAAACAACCAGCAAAAATGATTTAGAGAAAAAGATATTAGCGTTATTTCATATTTTGGAAATCCTGTAAAAGTTCATATGGATATTGCTTGCCGAATTTGGTCTCGTTGCAATATCTCTTTGATGAAGTAAAAAATTAAGTGCTATGGCCTGTCTAGAAGGTATTCTAATACCACTCCATTGGACATTATGTTTCTATGTCTAAAATGCAGTCTTTAAGAGAATGATTTATCGAATATACGAACTAGATGATACAGCGCAAGACCAGTGCTACGGAATGTCTGTCGCGTGCATCGGAGCATTTCCATGAGTTCTTGCTTGCCATTAACAGTATTACAGCTTTTGAGAGCTCAATGTATGTGGTGTGGTGTGGTATAAATCGCTCTCTTCAATATAGTGTTTTTTAAATATGAAAACCTAAGAAAGTCTAAAGGAGTGATATCAGGAGATCTTCAAAGCCATAAATATTATATATGGTAGTTAAACTTGTCTAGTTTTGTGCATTATGGTTTATAAGTTAGGTTCTAATTCAGCGTCATATACCTGAATTACGAGAATATTCAGAAGATTAGTACAATAAAAGATCTTTCTGTATTATTTTTGTGACAAATTCCACACGATAACTCCACTTTTTACCAAATTTTTCTTAAAGATGAAGTTGGTTTGTTCAACAGTTTCTTCAATATACATTACTTGTCTAACACTACAGATTTACGTGCTACACTGCTTGTCTCTAAACACAATTGCTGCATTTCTAACAGTGCAGTAGAAGCCAGCTTCAAGGAAAGTAATTTCAAGATATATTGGACGAAAATCAAATAAACAAAGTTGTTCTAAAAAATCCACTCACCATTTTCATTATTCCGTTTATAAAACTTAATCATGAAAATTTTGTGTTCTTTAGTGGAAACCATTTCAGCCGATTGTAGCAACTGGATTGAACTTTATAATTTGACAATTGCCAATGAGTATGATAGTTTGAATAAATCAAAGACATTTATTTTGTTTTTTACAGGTTTCTGAAGGTTGGCCCTCATGGAAAATTATGTTGATCGTACTCTGGTGATTGCAATTTAGCGAAGAAGATGACGGAGATACGCATTTTCAAACAAATTTTGTATGATATATTTATAACTACAGCGTTTACTAGGTTATGGCATAAAATGTTTTTTTTAAATTGTAGTGATATTGTCTTTGCTGGTACCTATAAGTACCTGCACGATTTTTAATAAAGTGGAGAGGATTTTGGTGTTTGTAAGCACTAGGCACTTGTTCTCAAAAGTGCTGAAAAGAGGTTAAATAAATGTTTCTTCTATTTTAACACATTGACTACGACTTCGATTGACGTGAGTCAAATTGTATTTGTAATTACAAATAACAAACCTCGTTAATTCACGGAGCAACCAGTTGGTTTCTAGACAAGCAGGGAGTTCGAGCCTTTTCGAAGTTCCAAAGCCAGTACATATGAAGAAGAGTTGTGGAATTATTTTTAGATATTTTGAAAAAACAGAACGTTACAATTAAAGTAAAAGTGGCTAAGAAAGTAATCTAATAGAAAATGAACCCCATGTAAATATTCAACAACTATCAAACTGAAAATGTTCGGATAAAGATACGGGTATTTCGATTGAAACCATTTGTTGTAAAATTTGATAAAGATGCACCATAAAAATATGTATTACTAATCATCCTGTTTTTACTTATTAATTAATATATTAAAAATAAAATTAAATATAATTAAAAAGTGTATTGTTGTGCATATTAAATCCTCAAGGGAGCTAAATGAGTTATCAAATTAAAATGAAACTTAGTTTGATGCCTGGAAAAATGTACATACAACAATCATAAAGCATGAAATCAAAAAGAACCTTTTCCATTTCCGTACCTATTAGGCTAGCGTTGCAAAAGTCGGTTGGTACTCACATACAATGCGGGATACACACGTAAATACTGGATGAAAGCGTCATGAAGAGCTGTTGTAGTAAATAAATTTCTGGCAGAAAGAGGTATCGCTTTTTGTGGTAATGAATTATACAATATTATTAATGATAGCAGTAATCTAATTGCAATGAAATTTATGCGGTGCTGATTAGTCTCTAAGAATAATTAATGATAATGATTGGAGACGATTTTCTTAAAAACATTAATAACAGTAAACAGTGCAGTTTAACAACTTGCTATCGAAGTGTTCGCCATACAGACAAATTTGATGATTATTTAAAAGGGCAAAAAAACTTTCTTACAAACAATGTAAATATCGAAAGCGGAAAAGGAAAAGACTGTTCACTTAAACCCCAGAAAAACGAGTACTTGAAGTAATACAATTACAAGGGTTACCTACCCACTCCAAGTTTTTTATCGTATTGTAGAGGTTTATTTAGTTACTTAATTCTAAGGCTAGTTGATTGTATTATTGTATCAATATTATCCCCTTGACGTTCTTTTCCACGTTTCTCTCTACCTTCTTCAATATTGTGCCATTAGCTGTACGTCTTCCCACTTAATTCTTCTTCTTTCCACTGCATTTCTCAGCTTTTATATCCATTTTCGGGGTCTTCCTTGACCTTTTATAAAGGTACTAGTCAAAAAACCAAAAAGTTGTGCTTTGACTTGGAAAAACGTCTTTATTGATCAGTTGTGCTCTATGTTGTATAAGGAAAAACTACTTCGAGCCAAATTTTGAAAATGTATATAATGATTTAAGAATGTATCCAGTGATTCATTATCATTAGCGGTATCCAGGAGTAAAATATGTATTGGTTTCTGTTTTGCGTAAACTGGTCAGTCCATTTCTTCTAGGCTGTTTCATTTTCTTTTTATCTCGTGGTGTGTAACGCATAATTTGTTTTATCGATTACTGGATCAAATGTTGAAGAAAAAAGATCATTTTATCAAGCGATCTTACTCGTCTGTAAACTGTGAAGACGTTAATAAACACTTGCCGGCTATGACATGTTCAGAAAAAAGGAACTGTGATTGTCTTTTGTAAGAAGTTTTAGTAATATTATTTTCTAGACGCTTAATCTTCCTAGTAGGAAATCCAACCCTGCATTTGCTTCTGTAAATACACATTTTATCAACAGTAGCGTATGGTTGTAAATACACATCGAGATGAATCCGGTGCTCCTTCATAGTCTACGGCTCTACGCTATTAAGAACTTCGTTGTATGTTGCATAGGGAGAACATGAGTTTGATTGTTCAAACTGACAGGTTATATTTCATACCGATATTCTTGGTAGTGGAAATACTGTGTATTATCTTTACTTTAGAGAATTTTGCATTTGTAAGGAAATATATTAAAAGCGAAAAAAGGAAAATTCCAATTAGAAATGCTTTTAATTTTCATATTTTTGGAAAGTGGTATATTAGTTGTAGAAAAACATATGAATCAATTTATGATAATATTCACCTAATGTGAAATAAATAAGCAGAATGCTGTTTGGATATTGAACCGGAGGTTAATTAAGTTCAAAACGGAGTGACTGAAATCAGATTGTCACAACCAACAAAAAATATTTTGACCAGTGGGGTTCATTCTGAAAGTCTTGTTTGCGTAATAAACTGACGCATCGTTTCAATGTTGGGAACAATGTTTAAATCGAGATCAGCTTTTATTTGCATAACAATAACATAGAAGTTTTTGCTTTGTACAATATGCTCATTTGTGTAAAATAATGGTAATATATTCTAATTTATCATACAGCTAATTCAAGGATGTTTTACATAAAGTAATTCAAAAATATATCCGCGAGGGCAGATAAGCTTATTTTTTTAATAATACTCACTCGAGGGATCGTGAATCCATCGCTTCTTTTCCCCAACTTTCGATGTTTTTGTGTCATCCTGAAAACAAAACAAAGTTGTTAAATATTCATGCACCCCTGAAACCCAATGCGAAATGAGCACAGGCAGTAATTAAATTATAATTTATAATACGACTTTTAACGGAATTCGGATTTTTCATTTAGCTTCGGTGAGCTTACAAAGCGTTGCTTAATTTTACTTAGTTTTAATTAATACTTTGCCTTTTGCTAGAATATAAGCCGTTTAATAAATAACAGGCCACTTGCTAGACCGAGCCGGCGCGAAACATTTTGCAGTTTTAATTTAAGTCCTCAAATTTTACTGGTAGAGTAATAATAAAAGAGAAAAATTAACCGCTGGTGGCTGGATGAAATTAAAAACGACATTTATTTTTATACGCAGAAGGAAATTAAGGATCCATGCGGCAGTTAAGGGAACAATTAAACTAATGTACAACCTATAAGATATTACGTTTTTACTGGGTCTTCATAAGTAGATTTTCATAGAAACGTTTATTACTGAAAACATTTACATACATAAAAATGTCTTACAGTTTAGTCCTGATCTCTTTATTCTGACTGTATATTTACAGTTTAAAGTTAATAATAGATAAGTAAATACGAAAAGCTTTCTCAAAACTAAATGCGATATTTAAAATCTCCTGAAAATACAAAAATATTCAGCAAGAAACATACAATATTTAAATAAAGTCGAATTCAGCGTGTCCTCTAAAGAAAGTTTTGCAAATTAAACTTTTTAAAAAACAGAACAATTTTAGGTTTCACGCGTAATTCGCAGGAGAATGCTTGTTTTACTTTTTCTCTCCAGAGCTAAATAAAACATGATTAAGCTTCTGATTAATATCGCTGCAGTTTTTAACATGGCGCAACTTCAGAAAACTTTTGTGCTTGTAATGATAAAAATATTTTACGTTACAATATTTGGATATTGTGACACATCAAACTCCTTTAAATATAAATTATGGAACCCGTGGGCTACGCTTCATGTTTTGTTCTTTAAAAACTAATAACTTCGCCGTGTGAAGATATAAATCAAGTACGTAGCAAAATAATGTTGGGTTCAAATAAATCAACTTATTTAAAAGGAAATATTTTGTAATTTATTTATTCTTCTCATGTTTCTTTTTTTATATTTGTGCATCCCTCTTTTTTCTATTTCTTTGTTGCAAAGAACTATTCTATCGGTTTTATTTCAGATGTAAGCTAAACACGAACAAAATAAATATTCGAAGATAACGTTCAATAAACGGGCGTTAACATTATTACAATACTACAAACATGAAAACTATATTACGTTTGAACTCTTGAACAGATTTGATAACGTCGTTATTTCGCTGAAATCTGTTCATGAATAAACATTTTTTATGGTGCCAAACGACAAAAATATGATGTAGCAAGATCAGAACTGTATGCTGCATGCCAAAGAAAGCTTTAATTGTTCTTGCAGCGGCATCAGGGAGAGCATTGTCTTGGAGAAACCAAACCGAACTTGTAGTATTCTTTTTCGTTCCTAATCGACTGGCTTAACTTTATTGCGCAACGGCATCGAATGATAATCTGCATAAATTATACAAAGGAAATCAACATACAATTCCCCTTAAAAATCCCAAAAAAATGTTCCCATAGCTTTACCAGCTGACAACACAGCTTTTGCTTGTACATTTTAGTAAATAATAAATAAAATAATAATAAACACTTTTTGTACTGTTTCTACTACTTGATTTTAAATTAGAAAAATTTTGACAAAAGGTTTAATTTGAAAGTATTTGAACACATTCTAATTATAATATTTAAAGACTATTATAGACATTATTGTTTATATCAATGTTTTTCACATTTGTTTTCAGCAACGAAACAGTAAACACAGAAATGTAATAAAGCTATATAATGGTTCAGAAATGATATTTGAAGGTTTTTCAGACTACTATCCTGTCTCACAGATAGATATTAAAATTAAATATCTTCGCAATTATTTAACCCCAAAAATTTCTAAAATACAACCAACGTATATATGTAAGGATATGGAATAATGTAAAATAAATAACTTTCAACTATTAAATATTCGAGACGGTCTTAAAACTTAATAATAAGTAATAAGAATAAGGCAGTCATATAAAAGTAAAAAATCAATTTCTTTCAAGTGCCCCGAGAGATCCTATCACACAAGCAGTCTAATACAGTACATCAAAAAAGTTAAAAATCGTTTACTTCCTTCAAGAATTGTTTCTACTATAGATTAGTGGTTCTCAATCTCTTTTTGTCATGACACCATGGAACATCATTAATTTCTCCATGACACTTCCACATCTGTAAATGGCGAGGACGGACGACTTTCAAACAGCAAAATAATAATATTTACCTTCTATCGCGCATAATAGTATTCTAGTGTTTCTGTGCTTTAATTGTCGCACTTATTGATATTTCGAAACTTTGTCACTCGCAGTGACCTCTCGCGTTTCTATTAGGATTGAGAATTGCTTTATACAACGTTTCAAGTGCTAAGTAGTCATCATCAGTAGAAATAAACATTAAATGAATCAGAATTAAAAACAATTAAATTTCTCTTAACCTTCGTCAACACACTATTCGACCTAATTACTGCAACGTCAGTACATACACAAGTGAATTATACCGTCGATTGAAAATTTAATTTTTCGTTTAACGATTATATCATGGCTCTCTCGCAGAAACTGTGTCAGGTATACCTTGAAATTTGGAGGGAACTTATACGAACTTATATATAGTATGCTCATTAAAAAAGAATCTTTAGCAGGCTTTGAAATGTTTATCAAGGTATGGCTTAGCCCATATGTTACAATTGACAGTCATAATGTCACTTATAAATGACAACAACAACAACAACAACAATCACATTGCGAGGTTATGTGGGATATGTGATACACTTTGACGTATACATAGGAATACATTTTAACGGTAAGCGATTTGGAATCGACCTGTTTCGGAAATGAAACGTGAAGATCTAATTTTTATTTAATTATAAAGTTCAAATTGTTCAGAAAATCAACTAACTTGTGTATACCAGTGTATACAGACGGAAATTTGTTTTATTAGGTACCAATTAAATCGTGTTTTACGTACTGATTTAAAAATTAGGAAATTTCGTTATTTCGCTTCCTATAAAGTGCATGCTGTAAGAAGACACTATACGTAAATTTACCACGGCCAGCTACGAGTTTCTTTTTAATGAACATAGCGTACAAGTATATACAGGGTGATTCACGACGAATAGTAAATATTTTATGGACTATTTTGAGTAAAACAGTTCATAGAAACATATGTCCAATTCTCAATAATTACGGATATGTAGCTGTGTGGCGAGTACAGAAACAGACCACAAGCATTCAGCACTTTAAAAACAAGTGAGTGTGTGACATTTGAAGTTGTTTATTATTATAGACATTGTTCGCAAGTGTTTGTTGCAATTCTTTACGCTTTCCGAATATGCCGATATGGTATTTGTTTACGGATTTTGTGGTGGAAATGCTCTTTTCGCTAGAAGAGACGTTAGGCGTTTTCCCAACCGCAGAATACCAAATTGCAGGGTGTTCACTTACGTGTTCAACAAACTGCGTTTGTCTGGTACAGGTCTCAGCAGTCGTATTGCTTATGAATGTGCAAATGTACAGAATTTCAACGAAATAGAAGGCATTCCTCAGTTAGTAGAACATAAGTCTTTCAACAAGCACAAGAATAATTTCTACACGAATCGGTGTTCCACAAGCAACAGTATGGCGAACATTACATTTTCATGGCTTGCATGGGGTGTGGTGTCATCGACAATTACTTGATTGGGCCTGTGATATTACCGAATCGTTTTACAGGCCCAATTTATCTAGATTTTTTGCAAAACCAGCTTCAACTGTTATTTATGTTCCTTTGGCTACAAGGATGGTCATGCACTTCCAACATGATGGAGCTTCTGCACATTCTAGCCGTCAAGTGACAGATCATCTAAATGAAACATTCCCAGAACGATGGATCGGACGCTATGGTCGTGTTCATTAGCCATGTAGGTCGCCAGATCGTACCCCTTTAGGTTTTTGTTTATGGGATTGGATGAAAAGCGAAGTAACCAAAGAAAGAGTAAACACAAGAGAAGAATTGGTCGCTCGCATTATGAATAGTCCTGCTCTCATAAACGAACAAGACAAACTCAGAAGAGCTACACACACTTATGCCGACAGTTTTAGAAGGTTTATTGAAGTTGGTGGTGGTATTTTTGAGCATTTGCTTTAAACTGTTGTTGTTTTGTTTTGTGTGCATTTGTTGTAAATATAATAAATAAGTGATTTGTCTTTCCTTAATTCGTTTAATGATATTTTTAATGGGTAACACCAAAACAGCTACATATCCGTAATTATTGAGAATTTAACATATGTTCATATGAGCTTTTTTACTGAAAATAGTCCATACTACCACCTCCTAAAATATTTACTATTTGTCGTGAATCACCCTGTATAGGATATAATAAACAAAATTATCTATACGATGTATTTAAATGACGACCGCCATATTTTTTTAATTAATGCTAACGTAGATTATGCTGGATATCATTAAATTTGTGTGCTATACGAATTATTTGTTGTTACTATCGAAAAACATTGCTATTAAACGGAATGACGACCATCATTCTTTCACTCTTTAGTTAAGCCGTAAAATACATTGCACTGCTGCTGTAACCTCCAACAAAATTTCTAGCTTATAACTTGCCCGATTTTTACAGTAGATCCTTGTTCCTATACATTTGTCAGCCCTGTATAAATTAGTATGTATTGTACAACTCCACTAATTCAAATCTGAATTATTTAAATCGGATAATATATTATCTTTCACTTTTTTTATTACTGAAATTTAAATACCATTTACATGTTGCATTCGTTCTCGCAATTCATTTAAATTATTACCAGGGCTTGAATAAACTAACGACTTCAGACACCCCCAAATACAAAAGTCGAGTGGAGTGATGCCAGCTGATCTAGCTGGCAAAAATATCGCGTTTAGCGTTTAATGGGCATTTAATACGATTAAAAAACAAGACGATACATAACATGTGACCTCAAAGCAACCGTTGCTGAGCTATGAGCAGTTTTATTAAAACTTAAAATTAAAATAAAAACAGGCAAGCTTCCGACTTAATTCCTTTGAGCTTTTGGGTTTGGGATATCCACAAAATTTCTGTATGCATGTGTTAGTAAGTTGCAACAGCGTACTTAATAATGCTGACAAACAATCGTAACAAAGCTGGGTATTTTTGAAAGGGTGCGGAGTTCCTTGCTGAGAATATGTAGAGCCTGCGTCGACATGGAACGAGGGCATTTCGAACATATTTAATCTTTAAAAATTTAAGATAAGTAAATTTTTAAAGATTAATATGTTCGAAATGCCCTCGTTTCATGTCGACGCAGGCTCTACATATTCTCAGCAAGGAACTCCGTACCCTTTCAAAAATACCCGGCTAGATATTTAAAATACTGAAGCCATCTATTCAGGCTTAGACCACGCCGTCGTGGAAGTGATTGATTCTGACGTTATATATATATATATATATATATA
>JABXWE010043199.1:0-19847 GCA_014611495.1 Limonius californicus | reverse complement strand
ATCAAGTGGCAGTCAGTCACTTATCGGCAGATACGTGCAACATTAAAGTTCTCGTTATTGTTTCCATGAAATTCTGTTTTAAAGATATGAACTTTAACAGTTAACACTCTCGTACAAGAAAACTAAGCTCCAAATACCTACTTTTTTTTTGAAGATTTGTATTAAGCATTCATAAAGGAAAAATTCTACCTGAAGCTTTTAAGGCATTTAAAGGACACCCTGTATAATCTATAGTTTGTCTAAACTCTAAACAATTAACCAAAATTAATTCCACCATTTTTCGCCTTCCATGTAATATTTTCATACATCCTATACCTTTACCACTCTCACTTAATCCCCTTTCACCGTTTTTCTACACTTACAGTAGTACTCAAAATGCTTTCACAGATGAAACTGCATATCAGAACATTCGAGACATGTACAGGAGGTCCACACTTACAGAGGAGGCACAATAATCGTTTAGGCAAAATAATGCATCACCATTGAATATATCTCGTTTCCTCGAACAGCATCATGTGCTAAAACCAATCCTTAGAGCGCCGGAGTACTCGAACTTATTATATACTCCTTTGCTCATGCTACTGGTTCAGAATTTCTGTTCTGTTCTGCAGTTGCCTGATTAGTCTCCTGACCACAATCCGAGTGAGCATGTGTGGAGCAAGCTTTAAAGAAGGCTTACACCTCTTATGGAGGGCGTTGAAAAATGCCGAGTATTTCAAAATGCTTTATTGTAACAATGAACACTATTGCCCCAAAAATTAATAAACATGATTTTAAGTATGCCCAGGCATTGCCAAGCAGTATTACAAAGCGCGGTGGCAACACAGTCTATTAAAAATGATGTAGATTACCAACATGACTGATTATTAATAAATAATACAATTTTCTGTTTTTAGGTTATATTTTTGGTTACCTACTAATTAACCTTCATTCAATTTTGGAAATTTATTTTCTCTCACTACTGTTAAATATTTAGTTAATTAAATACAACCCCATTTAGTAATCAACTCGCCCAGTAACAGCAAATATACAGGGTGTTGTGAAAGTAAAGGGACACAGCTTAACAACAGCTTGCTGAGGTCAAATGAGACCAATTAAACCAAACGTACCATAGCACAAAAGTGCTTCCTTAAGAAGTTAAAGAAAGATAAAATTTTTAACATTGGGTATACGCGTATACGTCAGAAGAAAAATGGCGGATCGCGCTGAAAATTGATAGGTACACATAAATATAACTTCTGTGTCATAAATAAAAAGAACAAAAATGTTAATCAACCCACAGCGCCCTCTACAATATGTAGTACCTAATACATTGGGAATGTTTGTTTCTGAAATATACATACATACCGGGAGATCGAGAAAGGTTGTCCGAAAAAAACTACTTTCTACAGAGGGTATATCAATCTTTACATCCTCCACCTGTCATGGTGCTGTCATGTATGAAATGAAGTTAGCAATTTCTGGTAGATTCAACAGAGGAAAATAATTATGAAAATAAGAAGTTATTTGCAATCAGTTTTAATTACGGTTAATAATAGAATTAATTAGAACATTATTTGTTTTATTAACTAATTAGAATATTAAATTTTACAAAAATAAATTAAAAACTTGAATCCAGCATTTCATCGTAATTTAAATTTTGGTTAAACCAATTGCAGAACTGCACATGTTTTTCATAATCGGGATGAAGTAATTCTTGCATTACTGAAATTTTATATGGGTGTAAATGCAGTTTTCGTCTTACTGCCTTTTGACACGTTCCATAACTTAACCCTGCAATTACAAATTATAATAAATGTTTATATGCAAAAATTTATAGTTTACAAAATACACACCTGTTTGTTGCGCTAACCGTCGTAATGGTTTTTTAGGGCTGCGTTCGATACGTATCTGTATATTCTCTAATGTGTCCTGAGTTAAAAGGGTTGGTCTTCCAGGAGATTTTTGTGTATCAGCACTACCCGTTCTTTGGAAACGATGTACGATGCGCTTTACATGCCTGCTCAGATTATCGTAATCAAAGTCGACGTCGGGGAAACGATTACCGAATTCATCTTCACACAAATTTACTGAATATTTCCATTCACCATCATTTTCATTGCGTTGGCCATTGCGGAAATAAGATTCAATAATAAACTTGTGTTCAACGGAATACATAACCTTAAATCTACAAACAATTATTACTGTTTTCAATTAATTGGAAACACTGTACTTACTGTAAACTTCGTTTAACAATCCTTAATTAGTATTGAAAAATACTATTTGTATAATAATAACAGCGTCCAAGAATATAAAGTGAAATTAAGAAACACAAACACACGGAACAATCATAAACAAACAACGGAACAAACGTATTGCGCAGTGTGGCTAATATCACACTAGAAAGAAACATTGATAACTACTTAGAAGGTAGTTTTTTTTGGACAAGCTTATTCGATCTCACGGTACATAATCCGGTCCTGTTGTACCCTTAGATATCGAGGTTTGGTTGGTTCCTAATCCATGTTTGTTCTTTGATGAAATATACTCCATGCTAAAGATATTTTTTTCTTCTTTAAGGCTCCATAACTTATCAAGGAATCACTTTTGTACTAAGGTATATTTGGTTTAACCGATCCCATTTGAGCTCAGGAAGCTGTAGTCCCTTTACTTTCAGGTCGTCTAATATATTAAAAATAATCTTTGTTTTTTAGACTATTTTCAACCATGTTATTACGTCTGAAACCTATTTACATTATAAAAAAACAATGCATCTTTAAAAAATCCTGTATTTAACCTTCCACATGTTTTTTTTTTTGCAATAAACAGCGAGTGTATTAATTACAAGGAACAATATGGAAAGCATTACAATTTACCCAGAAGTTATTACAGTTTTGCACATACATATTAAATAAGATGACATCAATTATCAATATAACTAGTTAATAAAAATAAAATTAAGATATGCAAGACATTTAAAAGAAGAAATCAAATAATTGCCATTGCAATTGAAGTAATATATTGCTAACTAAATACATACTGAGTACTTACTTACTATGAGGTTTCTTAATAAATTTATTTTAAAAATATAAAGGAACATTCACCTAAAATAAAATCTAACAGCCACAACTGTCTTACAAAATTAATATGAAAATAAAATATGAACTCTTTAACAACGCATAAAAATATTCAAACTTAAGAACATTCAAATAAAATCATATAACTTCTACCATTTAACATCGCAAATAGCACTGTTAAAAACATAATCTTTTCCTTTCAAATGCATTATACCACATCTCAAATTAATATTCCACTTATTTTTTATTTTCTTTATTTTCTCGTACTGGCAAATTACTGTATTATCACATTCAAATACCTCTGATGAATCGCAGTCGTCTGTTACATCATCATCAGTGTTCAGTTCTGATTCTTCAAATCTCTCCTGGTTGGCATTAATTGAAATGCCAGTAGCTTTTGGTTTTATATTAAACTTTGGATCTAAAGCGACATAAAATTAGAAAACAACCAAGGCATGTTGTGTTAAAACTTACTACTTAAGCGTCCATCAGTCTGCACAAGTGTTAGATAATGTTTATTGGCAGCAGTTTTCGCATTTTTTTGAATACCTAATTTAAAAAAGAATTAACATATACATAGTAATTGATATAGTATACTTTTAGTAACTTACCTGTAGTCTGTTTAGTTTGCTTAGCATTATTCTTTTTTAATACACTTTTTAAAAGTCTAGGTTGCCTCTTTTTCGGTTGGTTACTCGTGGGGGCATATCTTTGGGTAGGCTTTCTTCTTCTTTTAAGGACAATATTATTATTTGATTCTCCAGGTTGTGGTTTTATAGCCAGGTCATGTTCGACTAGACAGGGGTTAGCCTTGCAAGTTTTATTGATTAATTCTCTATGTTGTGGTTTTATAGCCATGTCATGTTCCAGTGGACACAAGTTAACCACACAAATTTTATCGATAATATCTTTATACTTCACTAACCTGCGCTGTTTACTAGAAATTATATCTATTTCCTGAATTTTTGGTTGAGAAAACAAACTTTGTTTTATTGAATTGTTAGGTTTTGTAACTCTTGAAGTTATTTCTGCTTGATTGCT
This sequence comes from Limonius californicus, assembly GCA_014611495.1. Lineage (NCBI taxonomy): Eukaryota > Metazoa > Arthropoda > Insecta > Coleoptera > Elateridae > Limonius > Limonius californicus. The sequence continues at coordinate 15,750 of JABXWE010043199.1, read as the reverse complement.
GTAAAAAAGTTGTATTAAGGTCCAGTATCAATATACTGGTGAGTAAAAAACTTCTTATAGTTGTTTTACTTACTTGTTAAACGGTAGTGAGAGTTCGTCTTCTTCATTCAAAAGCGGCATGCTTCTACTACATGTGTTATTACTGAATTGAGTGTGTTTGCTGTGGGTGATGGATGGAGGAGATTGAAATGTAGTGCGTTTTTTATTGAACTTCACACGCTTTTCTGATCGAGCTAAATTCCTCTTGGATGTTTTAGAAACTAAAACGAAAACTGTTCTGTAAAAATTTTTTTAATGTAGGTACATTTCTAAATTTTTACCCTAAAAAAATAATTAACATTCAATTTAGTTTTATCCTTAGGTCTATATATGACTTTAACCTTAAGTCTACATTTACATTTAACAATAAATCTGTCCATGACCATAAACAATATATAATTTCAGTCATAAATCTTTGTTTGCTTATAGCAATGCTTTTTTTGCAGAAACAGAGGTGCCGGTAAAAAAGTGAATTAAATATACAATCATACAAAATAATATTACTTAGATTACTTTTTTTCTAATGTTCAGAAGGTGCCAGCTCTATGTACGGGGGTGTTTTCCCACAAAAAAAGCACTGTTATTAAGTATGAATCTACATTTTGTGTTAACCATAAGCCTACATTTTTTACCTTCAACTGATGATAAAGTATCAACAATTGGTACCGATGGTAGAACATCGTTCTCAGATATCTTTCTCTTCCAAATCTTTCTTAATTTTTGTAAAACTTTTTCATCTACTCCTTCATCCAAAAAATCAGAGCGCGAGTTTTCTATCACTGTATTTATTATTTGCTCGTGCATAACAGGAGTTGTGTAACTGCTAACGTATTCCATTTTAATTACCTAATTGAAATAGGGTTAACTCTAAACCGAATTTACAAATCTTTTAAACGATTTTATTTTGAATTAAACTTGTGAATAATCACCTACTACCGTTCAGCTTTTGTATTTTTTAAAGTATAGGAAAATACGAATTTATAAATTTATACCGAAAACCTACAACCAAAAAATCTTTTAATGTTAAAGCACTGTTGGGATTAGACTGGAATGGGCATATTTTGTAAACATGTGGTTCCCAATCCCATCATTTTTACCACTAGAACATTTCAAACATTAGCTGTGTTCAATGATCGCAATTCTTCCGCCTTATATAAGTAAACTAGAATTGTATTTAAGTTAATTAAAATGGTTTTACATTTATTTACAAATTAATTGGTAATAAATTCAAATAGAGCAGTAAAATCACAATAACTAAAACAATAACTCCAAAAGTCCCATTTCAAATCGTGGAACATAACAAGAGATCAATTAATTCATAATAGTTCATGTGGTTTGGTACAAACGAACTACAAGTGCAGGGTTCTACACTTTTAGTTGCCATAACCTACAGATGGCGCTAAATATCGTTGAGTTTACAATTTAAAGATTAGAGAGGGGCGGTGAAGTTTATGTAAGTGTTTAGATGCAAGAAAACACTTCAGTATGTTTAGCAATGGTGGTTGCTGGTTTCGCATTTCGCGTGGTTAACCCTGTGCAGCTTTTTTAACTCAAAATAACACGGGAAATGTAATATCTCAGTAAATCTGTGTAGAGTGAGTGGAAACCGCCCCAATTTGTGTTTGGTAATGGAGCTGATAGTGTGTTTGTTTTGATAATGTAAACTGCCCCAAATAAAACGCGTTCATGGTCGTGAACAGAACTCCCGGATTTATTCCCTTAATAATTAAAATGAACCACTGGAAAGTGCTGTAAATTGTGGGCTTACTGCCGAGTGTTAAGTGAATTTGACAGAATTTTTAAGCGTGTACGCCATGGATGGGCAAATTGAACGCGATCCCGGAGCCCTAGGCGGGCTCTTCCAGCAAATTATTCAAGATATGAAGGTAGGGGTGATTGATAATTTGATAAAGTTAAAAAGAGGGACCGAGAAAATATTTCTTCGTTGATGCCTTCTTTGTGATTAAGGCAGCAATTTCGTGCCATTGCTATTATGATTTGACTTTTTGTCGTAATTCCCCAAAATTGATTTCGAATTTGTTTTGTTGCCGTTTATTTTTATTATTTGAATATGTTTTGGGCGCGATTCTTGTTTCAAGGTTTTCAATTTTGGATATCGCTTTTGAAAATGTTTCGTACCCACTACGGGCGGAAACGTGGGCGGTGTGGTTTTGAATATGAAAATTGTAGAAAAAAATTTGTATTATATTTGATTTGAATTTGTTACCTACATAAGTTTTTTTTACGTAGTTCTGTATAGAGCATGATGTGAGGTTATCCATGAAAATAAACGTTTTTTGTTATTATAAATTTCCCGCCTTTGTAATAATCTAAATATATACAGTGTCAGTTCACAAAGATTCTTTTTTACGAAAGGAATTCTGTGTGGTTGTCGGATATTAAAGCTAATGTAATAATACATCGAAAATATTCTATGTTTGTATATCCAATATGACTGCTTTGTAGGACGTACTTATTACGGCAACGAGATATGCAATTATAAATGCGAGTAATCAGCTGCATTCGTGCTAATTTACGAGGCAGATAATAAATTATTCTGTCCATGACAGTCAACCACATGTTACATTTTTGCACACATTCTCATCTGCCTTTGCCACGCTTGTAACCGCAAAAACTTCCGCTTTCCCTAAGGCACCATAAAAAGGCACCACAGGTCGTTATTTGGCGTACGAAAACTATCGATATTTACTATGAATTTGCAATTCCCCTTTCTTTGTCTTTTGTCTCCTCGATATTAACAAATATAGATAATTTGACCCTCTCAAATCTATCTTTGCACAGCAACAATTTGCAAGTACTAAACTATAATTTAAGGGGAGCCCTTGCTGTTATGTACGACAAGCAAAGAAAGGTTTAATCGAGCCCAGGCTAGGGAATGCAGCCTTGACTGCGCGACAGTTACAGAAGTTATCACTTCAGAAGGTAAATAAAATTTATCTTTTACTCCTCAAGAGGTGAATTTTCTGTACTTCACACTAAAGAGCTTAAGGGCATAGCAATTTGAGCAAACTGGAAATGAGAATCTACTTCCTCGTTAAGCGACCTTGAAGCTCCCCTTATGGCTCATTCGAGAAGGGTAGTTAGGTTTATGCATATGCATGCATTCTCCAAGGGTGATGAGATGAGATTCTTCCCGCTTTTTGGCCCCTAGTGGTTGCTAAACTTCGCCAGCTCTGGGTATCTGCAATGGAGTCGTTGCAGAAATTTTATCAGTCGCCTCGACAACGCGGATATCTCGTTAGGTATTTTTCAGGAATTTTACGGCGAGTAAGCAGATAAATTTAGATGATAGTAAAGCCCTTTGAGGTAAGTTTAAAATAAGTAGAGAATTTCAGATAGTTACGAGGTTTTCAATTTTATGGTTGTGGCTTCCGTTCGGAATTTACTCTTTTTTATGTCGCTTTTGTGAGCAAATTAGATCAGAGTTCAATTCGGATTCTACCCTTTACCAATCGAACATTTATTCTATCCTCGTTGCGAATTTCAATCGACTTAAAAATGATTCGAAACTTTACATACGGACCTAGAAATCGTTCATTTCTTACGAATAATTCATTGTGTATAGTGCGTTTCAGAGTCGCCGTGCAGCATGGAGAAGATAGGGCAATGGTTTTCGTATGGGACAAAAAATGACATTGTTGCCAGTATTCGTGATCTCTTAACAATAGCACGTCGGGTTTATTTTGTTGAAATGAGGTAGGTGTTCAGAAGTTCTCAAACAAAAATAATATTATCCAACCAAGATAATAATGTTAAGTTCTTAATTTGTTTTGTTATATACAATGAGGAATTTCTCATTGTAAACTAATGTGAAAAAGATATATAGGTGCGAAAAATACTACTTTTAAGGCAAATGACGTTGAAAATTTAATCAAGGAAGCATATTCAGAAAATTGGAGCAACTACGTAGGCCATGTGGAGAAAATAGAAACAATGTGGGAAGTTGACAACATAATGGACGAAATAGAGCCCATATTTATCAATATCAACGCTGGTGATAGTGATAGTGATCTAAATATTTTTAGCGACAGTGATAATTAAATATAAAACGTGTCGTATTTTTCACAAAATCTTCATAATTTTATGAAATTTGCCTATTTTCTCAGTTATATAAGAGTGCTTGCATATTATATCAAGCTGGTAATTGTTTTGTTTCTTTTTTACTCTTTACTTTTAATAATAAACAATTAATTGCACTTAGCAAAAATGTACTCTCAGGTTTAATAAAATATAAATGTTTTAGAACCACTGAACCTGGCATTTAACAACACGCGTCTTTTAGGGGTTACAATAGCATTACCATACTTCAAACTTTTGTGTGCAAGGGATTAAATTTTATGTCTTAAGGTGCCCCTCAAATAAGTTTGACAACCTTGTATTTGTATCTTCATGCTGCACCGCGACTCTGAAACGCACTATAGGTACACGTACAAGTGTGGTGGTAGTTCCGTTTGTAGAGCGCTCGCTTTCTGTGTAAAATTCTGGTTTAGGTTCGGAACGTAAGTATTACTACGCAGATTTATACAAATCTTGTCTGCAACCCACCGCACAGAATTTCCCAATTCGGCTTGCAACCGTGGGATCTTAATGCTAAAAACCTTCTCTGGCATTTCTGTCGTTCGGATTCCACGTTAAACTGTAGGTCCCCCGTGTTTCTACCTTAGCGCTGAGGAGAAACACGGGGCAGAGATAAAGCCAATGCCCAGCAGTGGGACGATAATGTTGTCAATTATAATGACACCTACATGTAAAATATGAACATCCACTCACTTTTAATATCTTGCTTCTAAATAAAGACTTATTTCCCATTCCTGTACCGTACACTCTCTCCTCAGTCCTTTGCCCTATAAGGGCATCGTGACACTATTTAATGTAATCTTCTCTTTATGGTTCTTTTCCACTCTGTTCTGTCTTGGGCTAATTGGGTGGCTTCATGTACCCCAAGACCTGTTCTTGGTTTCATCTGATCTATCCAATGGTTGGCCGATCTTCCTCTTGGTCGTTTTCCAATGACTTTGCCTTCCACAATTAGTTTTTCTATGTCATTGGTTCGTCTGGCTACGTGCCCAAAGTACTTCAATGTGATGATGAGTTAGAAACAGTTAGTGGGAAAATATTTCCCTTAAATAATGCCAAAATGTATTATACGAACATCCTCGAAGTTTATGGTGGGTAACAATCAGAAATACCATATAGGGTTAGCAACATCCCATCTGACGCTATCAAAATTCCTATATTTAGAAGATGTAGTAGTAGACGTCTGTCATCGCAACACAAATTAATCACGATTTCAAAATACTTGTCGCCGATGCAGACTAAGAAATTTAATAATTCCTTGAATCTGAATGAAAGACAATCAGACGAACGTCACAAGGATTCATTTTCTAACCTTTTTCTAATCGTTCTGCCACTTAGATACTATTGTTGGATTAAATGATATGCAAATAATTCGTCGAAGCACTTTAAAATTATAAGTCTTCTATGTTTTCTCTTATCGGATGTAATAATATAAATGAGATACAGAAGCCAAAATATATTTATATAAAAACAGGTACATAAATCAAAATTACATTTATGTCCTTACATCTTGGACTTCGAAAACGTATTCTCTTACTGTAAAAGAAAACTTAAGCTATAAGCCAGCTTGAGTTTGGTTTGCTTTGATATCGCAGTGTCTTACCATATTTTAGTCAATTTCGTGGTTGCATCTCTTTCCATGGCTATTCTTCGTTTTATTTCGTTTTCGCAATTTCCCGTGTCCGTTATTATCGATCCTAGGCACGTCAAACTCATTACTTCAAAGCCAGCGATGGTGGGTGGTCTAGGTAGGTTTTCGTTAGGTCTGTCGATTATCATGACCTTTGTTTTACTTCTGTTAAGGTCAAGGCCAAAATCTCTACTTATTCTTATCACTTTTTCCGTAATCGTTTGTAATTCTTCTTCGTCTGCCGTAATTATTTTTGTATCGTCGGCGTACCTTACATTATTGATCTTTCTTTCACCTATTGATATCCCACCTGTTCATTCTTCCATTACTTCTCGCATTACATATTCACTATATATATTAAATAGTATCGGTGACATTATACAGCCCTGCCGTATTCCAATTTCTGCTTTCATTGATTTAGATAGTGTATTTTCTATCTTTACTTACTGTACCGTACTACTACTTGGGTAAGTTTATATTTATATCGTTTGTCATCGGTACAATGATACATATTATCAATGCCAAAGCTACCAGAAACCCAGGGCAAGCTTCCCATATCGAGAAGGGATTATAATAGTTTGGATTTTGTAACTCATATAATTTTTGCAATATAAAAACTTCCATAGTAATTGAAGTTCGTAACCGAATAACAAAGAATGTCAGGAAAACTCGACCTATTTATACAAGCAGGATTGTTTTGTAGATCAATGTCTTTTCGAATCCATTTTTTAGTAAGGTGATTGCTCAAAAGATTAGATCAGCCAATTCAGCTCTTATAAGATTGTTAGACGTTTGTGCTAAAGCAACTCAATCTAAATTATTTGTTGACAGCCTATCCAAAATATTAACTGCTTATAAAGACTATGGTGCCATTAAGATAAATCTGCCCATTCCAATAGAGATACGATAATTTTTTTGACAATGAGCCAATCGTGACTGCTCCAGATAATTAAAATGACAAAATCCTGTGAGTTTGTGTCACGGGAAACTATGGACAGCTGTTGCGGCGTCATCGTTCCCGTTGATTGAGGCTTTTATCACGTATTAACCACACACGATATTCCGTTTTCAAACATTATTTTATTTTGCTGCTCCGGCTTGATATGGTTATATTATATACAGATTCGGATACATTTTCTGAGCCAGTGGCGGCGCAGTCATGAAGGTTTGTGTACGGTACGAAACCCAATCCAATTTCATAGCTACCGGTAGAGTAGAGACGGTCATTGTTACAGCCCGTTCCGGTGACGAGCAAATCACCGTGACCAAATCACAGATCCTGATTTCACGACCCATCTGTATTTCAATTAACCCTGTAACAGTCTAATAAGTTACAACCTACAACATGTCTAGGTTAATCAACTGCAAAATACACATTAAGTAATGTTATTCTGCTAAATAGGTGTTTGTGCCAAAGAATTTGATGGTAAGATTGACTTATTAATAGTAGTTTGCAGTAAAAATAATTGAACTGGATTAGTTCTTTCAAAAGTTCGCCCAATACTAGGCAGAGACATTGAAATGTTTCAGTCAGGGGGTAAAGCGATGTTTAGTGTCGCACGATTTAACATGGAAGCACGAACGCTCTGTAGTATATTTTCGTTTATTGCTGCGATAGCAGCTACGACATCTTCAGGATTCACAACACGTTCGCGGTAAACGTTTTCTTTTAAACGGATTCTGATCGGGTGATCTAGGAGGCCATGGTATGAACCCACCTCTTCTAATACACGTCTTAAGGAAATTTTCATTTGGGAAATTTATTGTATTCCCTAATGTGACGGCACACCATCGTGTTGGAACCAACAATTTAATCTAATTGCTAGTGGAACTTTATCAAGCAACGGCAATGGCATTTAAAAATTGAAAACACAATTAAGTCGCTTAGCTAGAATGTCTGGGCCAATTAAATTATTATTTACTAACCCAGCCCAAACGTTTATAGACCATCGTCTTGATTATTATTCCATCGTCTTTGATAAGATCTTTTGCGTATTAAGCGAGTATTTATGATGCTCGTCTAAGTAAATGGTGGATTCATCACTCCACAGAATCTTTTCAATGAAATGTGGATCATTGTTTACGCTATCCAACAACCATATAAAAGAATTTACTCAAAGTTCCATATCCCTGTCAAGCAAAATTTGAAGTTTTTGAGGCCTAAATGGATGCAGACGATTTCTTCTTAAGAATCTGCGAATTGTATCTTCTTGGAAATGAGTTTGGTACGATACTATTTAAAGGCTTGCACTTGGTTCCGCTCCAACACATTCAAGAACTTGTTCTTGTTGATCGACACTTAGTGTAGCTTGACGTTCTCCCTGATTTTTTCGAGGATTTAAATTATCTGTTTCCACTAGTCTTTGTTCCCCATTACTCATAGTTTTTGCATCAAAGATCCAACGATTTGGAAACCTATCCGCACCAATGGGATTATCATTACACACACCTTACTTTCAACAAATATACGCAATCTCGATTACAATAGTATGCTTCCATTTTAAACACGGAAAGCAGAAGGAAATTAAAACAATGATACTTTTCAATATGATAGAACGATTCATAAATTTTTAACACCGCCTTAGCCACGTAATTGAATTGTGATACACAACTCATTGAAGCGACCATGTGATAAAACTTATTATTTACCTTTTTATCAATAACTCGCTGACGAAGGGCAATCGGAGAAATTTCCACTCTTAATTTTGGATTTGTTTTAATCACGAGCGTGAGACCCTGTATTTTTCCTAATAATGGTCTGTAGTACAATCCCTTAGATTATTTCAATTCTCCCATTGAAAGATTTCGGTCAGGGGAATAAGGTTTTTAGTATTATCATTATTTTCCTATATATTTTTGCTTCACAGTTGAACAATAATCATTCGTTCATTTTTCTCCGTAGCAAATATATGAACCAATTTAGACATTTCGTTACTCTGGAATGAAATTGAGGGATTTAAAGTAAAAGCGACTAGAGTCTAGTGTTCTTATTTGACGCAAATTCTACAGGGTGTATCAGAAATAGGTACACATACCTAGTAGTAGTAGATTACAATATATACAAACTAGAAAAAACATTTCTTTGGCAATGGGACCCTTAACATATGAGAAAATAATATTTGAAAATTAGACCCAAAATTGTTTGAGTACCGCAGGATACCAAGAATTTGAGTTCAAAGACATGTTATGCAAAGGAGAGTAAAATAGAAGTGCAAACACATTTCTAATCACCTGCCACAAACCAATACTATTAGGTAGGTCAGTAATTTCTATTCAGTTATCACAAGCCAGACAAGTTTTTCCGTGTTTACCACTTTGGATGTACTTTATAATTAGGTAATAACCTTCTACAGCTTAAATGCATTTTCTATGTATCATCAGCATCATTCTCAAACAAAATTTTTATTTTATTTTTTAATAAAAAGAAATAAAGTTATTGATTTTTGAAAAATGACTAGTACCATTGAATTCTACTTGAGCCAATCTATTACTGGTTTAGATTTTTGTACCTATTTCTGAAACACCCTGTATATAGATTCAAATACACATTGTGTACAATTCGCCGATTAATATTCATTAGTAAAACTTTGTTTGTTTTATAGTCCCAGTCTCAAAAAGATATTTGTTATCCGGTGTTAGGTGAAAATTAGGATCAAGGAAACGAGAAACAAGGATCCTATTAAGCTTGATTTAATAAACTGGCGACGATTTTACCAAGTGTATAAGATACATAAGCATGATAATATTATCATAATATTGGATCCTGTTTAAAGTGCGTGCCCATTAAAGGTGATTACGTAATTTGCATTGAATTAAATTCAATGTCGCCCGTGTCGAGTGGGTTGTTAGGTCCCATTTCCTATTAATAGACATCGTACGCGTTTAAAATTTATGAAGTTTTTTAGCGTGGTAAATTTCAATTCCCCGTTAATTCGAATTACGTAACGACACCGAAGCGAGCCCATCTGTATCGACTTTCTAATTATTATTATTTTTGCTGGTCATTTAAAAGTGGGTCATGAAATTCAATTACGAAAGACTTGCGTCTGCCAATTAGACGCCCAGAGAAAAGATATTTTTCATGCTTAAACAAACCTTTTCTTCTCGACGTCAAAAAAATTCGTTCCGTTGCGCTTGCATCTTGATACGGTTTCACCTTGGCTGCGTTCTTTCTGTTTGTCATGAAATTTCAATTTCAATAACTTTCGCTTATGTTTCCCACAAGACAGTTTTCGTCGAATTTACACCAATACTCGCTTTAGTCAATAACAATAACCGACCGCATGTTACCCTTTTCCAAAGGCGAACCAACGAATTCCAACTTATCCACATATTGTGTAGCTGATATTGAAAAAGGTCGATACTTCCAAACCCGTCGTGCTTTTGTGATTAAAATGAGGCGAACCTGAAAGATATTTCTGAATTTTGCGCATTTTTTGCGTGTGAATCTAAAAGCGGTTTGAACACATTCTTTTACTTTGCGTAGATCTAGTGCGTGCAATCTATACTTGCAAATACATCCAAATTTATCATAGATTAAGGTATACTAAAACCAGTAATGGTAAATAATAGTTTGTCAAAATATATACCATAATAAAATGCAGAAGATACATTTCATCAAGAAAGCATTTGAGCACCAATTATACGCGGATTGTTCGATAATTACGTGGTCTAACAAGAGATGGCGTGAGTTCGGAGGAATCTTCTTTACCATTCTCTAGAACTATCCTTCATTAGATTAAATATGACAGTACAGACTGATTTGTCAATTAGTCTGTTTTTGACAGTACGCCAAAGTGAACGTCTCCTGTGATTTTGTAAACAATGGAAAAAACTGAGTTGAGAGCAGTGATAAAGTACTTTCATTTGAAAGGCTTAACACCAACGGAAATCAAAGCAGAGCTGGATTCAACACTATTGGAATACGCTCCTTCGTTTTCAATGGTTAAAAACTGGGTTGCCGAATTTAAGCGCGGTCGTGTGAGCACAAATGATGAACCCCGTAGTGGACGTCCAAAAACTGCTACTGCCCCTGATATGATTAAAAAAGTCAACAGTAGCGTATTGAATGACCGTCGAGTAAAAGTGCGCGAGATACCAGCCATAGTGGATATCTCAAATGACAGTGTGCACAGAATTTTAACTGAAGAATTGGAAATGAAAAAATATTGCTCACACCGGAGCAAAAACTAAATTGTTTGCGTGTTTCTCGCGACTTTTTGGCAGTTTTCGCCACAATCCGAAGGATTTTTTGCGCCGTTTCATAACCGTCGATGAAACCTGGGTCCACCATTATACTCCCGAAACCAAATAATAGTGCAAACAATGGACACACAAAGGTTCATCGCCACCAAAGAAGGCAAAAACGGTTTTGTCAGCAGGAAAGGTTATGGCAACCGTATTTTGGGATTCTCATGGAATTATCTTGGTCGACTACTTAGAAAAGGGGGAAACAATAAATGGCGAGTATTATGCCAATTTGTTGCAACAACTTAGCGACAAAATCAAAGAATGAAGAATGAAGAAAGTGCTTTTCCATCACGAGACCGCACCTGCCCACAAGTCTGCGATTGCAATGGCCAAAATTCATGAATTGGGATTTGAATTAGTGCCCCATTCGCCCTATTCCCTAGATTTGGCTCCCAGCGATTATCATCTGTTTCCAAACCTGAAAAAATGGCTCGGCGGTAAGAGATTTTCGTCTAATTCCGAGGTAATCGCTGCTGTAAATAGCTATTTCGAGGACTTAGATTCATCGACCTACAATGAAGGCATTGCTAATTTGGAATAATCGTTGGAATAAATGTGTTTAGCGAGCAGGAGACTATATTGAAAAATAAAATGTTGTTTGTCAAAAAAAACTTGCGTTTTCCTTGTTAGCCCACGTAGTTATCGAACCATCCTCGTACACTGCTCAACAATATTATGGGAACACTTTTTTGAGCACCTATAAGTTTTCCAGCAAATGATTGAAGCAGGATTTTTTCTTGTTATATTATTCTCTAGACCTTTATTGACAAAGTGCAAAAAGAATTACGGTGGTTTCACCGTAGACGCCAAAATGTAAAGAAAGTCTCAAAACAAAGTGGGTTTTTGACCACAAAGCGAACATTTGAAACTCATGAAATTAGTCATTGGACACAGTAAAACCGTCAGTTTTGACTTTTTCAGTGCTTCTGGGTCCAAAATGCGTTATTTAAGTGAAATTGAAGTTGCGAGGGCTGTTGCTTTGCTTGAAGATGGTCGATGTATGCGATATGTAGCAAACCAGCTCCAATCGACTCCATCTCTTATCTGCAGAGCTTGGCATAGGTACCAAGAAACGGGTAGATATTCCAGGACAATTGGACAACGCCGCGAAAGAAAAACTACCCCTCGGGACAACCGGTATATTGTTAATTCTTGTCTTCGCCGACGAACTGCTATTGCTCGTGAGCTACAAAATCTACCCCGAAATGCCATCAGTGTGACAATTTCCGATCAGACGGTTAGTAGACTACTCAAAGAAGTCAATATGACTTCGCGCAGGCCTATGCGAGCTCCTCGCTTGAGCAGGAATCACAAAGTTAGCCGTCTAAACTTTGCCCGCGAACTTCGACACTGGAGGTCTGTGCTATTTACAGACGAGTCGCGGTTTTGTCTAACTGGTTGCGCTGGTCGTATACGAGTGTACAGACGTCCTGGAGAGCGATATTACTGCCGCGTGTATACAGGAACCGATTCGGAGCTGGATAGATCATGGTGTGGGGTGGCATTAGTATAGACGGTCGCACAGACTTGGTTGTCGTTCCCCAACGTCTCAACGCGCAAATTTATGTTGAGACGATTTTTCAAGAGCATGTGCCATTTGCGAGCAATTTCGGCGATGACTTCATCCTAGAACAGGATAATTGTAGATTTCATACAGCTAATTTAACAACAAACTTCCTCTAGGAACCAGAAATCCAAGTGATGGTGTGGCCAGCCATGAGTCCAGACTTAAATGCCATCGAACACGTTTGGGATTTACTATAGAGGCGCATTAGGAAGCGTCCTGCTGCACCTCAGACTCTTCAGGGGTTGGCTGTGAGGCCCTTGTGGAAGAATGGCGAAATTTACCACAAGACACGTTAAGACTTCTTATTCGCAGCATGCCTCGATGGTTCCAGGCTGTTATTGAAGCTAATGGGGGTCACACGCGCTACTAAAGCCTGATATTCAGGCGTTTTACGTGATAAAACACATTTCAATTTTGGTAGTCTTCTCAATAGTTTGGTGTTATTCAAGAAAACCGTTTAATTAGAGCATATTTGTTGTTTGTATCTTATTAAGTAATGTTGAAAGAACAATATACTAAAGTTAATACTTGCATCTGTCTGGATAAAGAAGTGTTCCCCTAATTCTGTTGAGCAATGTATAACTAAAACAACTTCTTATATGCAGAACAAACGAACTAAAAATGTTATTAAACACAAGCACAAGGTCCGGCATCTAAAAAAATGCAACTTCTATAGTTTTTGCTTATTACATCCATTAGTTCTTTATTTACCACTTTTGCTCCAACTGCGAACCAATTCCCCATCTATCGCCTATTTGATATCAAAAGGGGGATACTAGTAAAACATGATTCGTTTTTATATTTATTTGCAAAATCATTTCGAGATTTAGCGACCCACCAAATAGTGTTGCTGCGATCCACCAATGGGCCACGACCTGTAGTTTGAAGACCACCGGTTTAATTCACTATTCCAAGGTCATTAATATCAGGGTCAGTCGTCAAACCGTTAGCATCCACAATTTTTTATGATATTTTTTCACATATGAACATATATTTCATTTATCATGGGTTTGCACTCAGGCTGTGCAGGAGAGTTTATAGAAATTCAAACGCGTATAAATTAGGTCAAATGACCCAGTAAAAATTTAATCGATTGACTTAATCTTCAAAAATGAAATTGAATTAATGAAGTAGAATGTGTCCAAATATCCAAACTACCGTGATTCGTCGCATTGCAATGTTACATACGTTCCTATTTCAGTGCTTATACTGCGTTTTTGGTAGCTTTAGAATTGATGAAATTAGTCATTTCATCAGCAATGCATAATGCAATATTTGTGAGTGTTTCTATGATACTAAAGAATACAAGTATATCTTGTATACGATAAGATATTTATGTTATCTTTCAATCCAAGTTTTTGCAAGTTCTAGAGATTCTCAGCCATGTTTAAGAGTGCTCACCTTGATCTACCATATTTTTAAATATTCACAGACCTTCCAAAATCACCTCTCCTACATAAATAATTTTCCTCCTGCTACGACTTAAAACCAATACTTAGTTTGTACTATAATCAAAATAATAAATATGATTTGAGAACAAAACAGCACTACCGTTGTAAAGTCTCGTCAAGAATAGTCTGCTATTTATAGCCATCACTAATGTAAATCGATTAAAGCTCTAAATTTGCGGGTATCCTCCATAAAATACAAATAGAATTCTAGCTATTTCGAAACACTGCAATGAATGAGTTTAAATAAACCTAATGATTTGAGGTTGTCGACCGGCTGGCTGTTGTAATTTTCTGTGCGGTAGATGGACGTGCCCCCCTTGTAACATTGTCATCCTGTTGTTATTACGTACAAACAACCAGACATAATGCGCTGTATGAATATTTATAAAACCGCTTTCCTAGTTTTCAGTGCCAATTTCGGTTAAATAAAGCCGTCACTTGCATAAACGACGTGTATATCTGTATTAGCATACTGTGCTTGGACACGTTAGCGTGAGATTATTTGTTGGGTACCGTTTTGTTGCGATTCCTTGACCTTTTCTCATTATTTAATTTTTTTGTTGAGTTTTCAACTACCGTTTGTTCATGATCTACTAATTGGAAGGATCGCAACAGAATAAGCCTGCCCATTAATGTTTTCTAATCATAATCATAAATAAAAGTTGCCATATTATTTATTTATCTTTTTTTATTGTAGTTAGGTCAAAATTCAAAAAGATTTGCAGACGACAGACCTGCACATTCCAGCATTTCAAAAAGTCAGCGTTTATTAATTAATACTTTTCTTCTTCTTCTTTATAACGTTCTTTTCCCTGTATGAGTTCGTTGTCTTCAGCCTCCATCTTTCATGGTCCTCTCAGGCGCGTTATCTCTTTTCTCCATTAGTTTCTTATATGTGTTTTCCCTTTATAGGACGGACAACGTCTTCTTCTTTTTCCTCTACCATTGGAATATGTTTTATCGCCATATGTGTTCTTGCATTCTTTCTCTGTAGTCGTACCAACGAAGGATTCTATTTTGTACATTTCTGGTAATGGATGAAGTAATTCCCATTTCATTCCATATCTCTGATATTTTCCATCTATCTCGTTTCATAATTTGTAGACGTTCTTTGAAATCGTTTAATTTGAGTGTTCTTATTTTGTTTCCCAATCTGTCTGTTACTGCTCTAGCCTCTCCCCCATATAAGGCAACCCTTTTAACTATCACTGTGCTATGGAATGTCTGGTTATTTACATCTTTTTCTACTGATCCACTAGCCGAGATAATTGAGCCTAAGTATTTATAGTTTTGACAGTGTCTAATGATTTCATCCCCAATGTTTTGTTGCTCTCCGCCGATACACATGTATTCTGTCTTGTTAATGTTAATCTTCAGTCCATATACATTAACTAATTTTTACTTTCCCATACCTTATAGGTATAGGGTAAGTATTGAATTCATGAAAATTTTCGAAATCGAGATTTTAACGGAAATATCCGTTTTGGGTCTCTAGGAACCCAAAAAAGTGGTTTTTAAAAAATGTCTGTCTGTGGGTGGGTACGTACGTATGTATGTATGTGACGCTCCTACAGCCGAAAGTATTGCTCCGATTTTGATGCGCTTTGGAATGCGGGGGTGTATCGAAAATTCATCGAAAAAATAAGCTTTTCAAAAAAATCCGAAACCGGAAGCGGAAGTTACGCATGTTTTTTTGGTATCACTTTTTTCGTGAT
>JABXWE010043198.1:0-11209 GCA_014611495.1 Limonius californicus | reverse complement strand
GAAATGGCTGGACGCAGTGAAAGAAGATTTAAGAGAAAAGGGGATACAAGACTGGAAGACACGAGCTAAAGATCGGAAGAGACAGAGAGAAACCGTCAAGCTATGGGCCTAAAAGGCCTGTGTACAGCAAATATATATATATATATATATGTATATATATACGGTGATAATGCTATGAGGACAGTAAAGTTCGAATGTGGGTGAGAATGTTCAAGGACGTGCAGGTTAATGTGCATGATGAGCCACGCCCTGGCCGACCTTCTCTGATTTCTGAAGATTTGGTTCGTGATGCGGACAACAAAATTTGAGAGGACCTACAATTCACGATTGTTACGGGCCAATCCAGCTTTTTCGACGATTCGTAACAAAAAGGGCCTACAGCTTAGCTCAAAGGAGTAGGGGGAGTTCGTAAAAATTGCTTATGGGAGAAAATCTTTAGTTGTGTACAGGGCGAGTCAAAATAAGTGGGCGCTACCTTCCAAATCCAGCTAATTGTGTAGGTCCTCGTGGAAGGTCGAGAAGCCAACAGCTCATGTAAATGGAACCTTTATTTTGTGCCTCCTCCTATATATATTTAAAGCTTGCAAAATTTTTACATAAACACATATAGAGTACACATAAATAAAAAGAGGCAGTAAACTTTAAACACATATAATAAAATATTTGACCAAAATACAACGAAATGGCAAGTTATAACACAAATAGTTTAAAAATTACAATTAATATGAAAATCCTTGAACGTTCGTAGGAAACGACGCCTTTGACTCACAGTATTTATACTATGATGTATCTGTGTGGTCAATGGCGTAGTTTACAGGAAAACACAGCATAAACAAAGTTTTTTTTTACAAATATTTCGTGCAAATAAAAGATTTTTGACTGAAGGTCGCTTTTTTTGGGTTTAATAAGACAAAGTTTAATTCCGCTAAATTTTGCAAGTCGCGCGCAAGTTCGGTTTCACCACACACACAAAAAAACTGGTCTGTTTTACCTTAAAGTTAAGAGGAGTCGGCACATATAATGGCGATTTCCAGTTGTAGGGTCGAAAAACCATAAAGGATCGGAGAACAGCGTCCTTCGGGGCAGCGTTGAGACAAGATGTAGTTGTTAAGCCCCTGTAGAGGGCCGAGTTGCTTTCAACTGGGTCAAAGGACGCGGGAACAGAAGCGAGACTTTTTCGGGGTCGACGGGAACGAACCAAATTCTAGCAAAACACTCGCACAATTTCCTTTCGTTCCTTTTCACTTCACATAGATCCGAACTGAATTCGCCAGGAGCAGTTATATCTTTAATTGTCCAACACCAAGGCGTGCCTTTAGCTATCGCTTAAATATTTACCTTTCAGAACAAAGTTATCAGGATAATTTTTAACGCACCGTGGTTCACTCGCAACTCTCAACTTCATCGCGAAGCAGGCATATCCACAGTCCATGAAACAATAAAAAACCATACTAAAAAATATTTTAATAACATTTCTCAGTGCTTGAGCGCAACAAATTATAACACCGGAGCAAGGCACATACACACTAGATTAAAACGAAAACTTCCTCAAGACATTTACTTAACATCATCAAGTGAAAGTGACTAAGTGCCCTAGTTAATCTATTGTAATATTAGAGAGGTGTTTAGCCAGTAGTTCCTATGTAATTATAACTATTTAATGTACAACCAAACAGTCATGTATAGCGACCTCCGCTGATCTGACTTAAATTTATAATAAAAAAAAAAAAAATATTTACCCGACGGTTAAGTCGATTTACTTTTGCTTTACAGCAAACAAAAACGGTACGGTAGAACGGAGGATAGCAAGGCGCCGCAAAGGAAAGAGAACCAATATGCAACATTTGGAAACATTGCGCTAGAAATTCTAGAAGGAATTCGTACGTATTGCAATGCAGCAAAACAAATTCTGAGAAATGTTTTCCAGCGACTCCGTCTGCACGGTGCAAAACATCGCACAAAGAAGAACCTTGAACAAATCTGAGACTCCTTTGTTCGTAAATTATTCCAAGACGAAGAATACGAACAAGCTTAACAATGCTTAATTCTTTAAAGACGCAATGTAACCAAAAGTATATCCAATATACAAACGGTAATTAAAATAGCGCAACCAATTCTTACGAAGCGACAAATAAATTAAGAAATTTATTCATATACAGTGGGGAATTCGAAAATAACATAACACGATTTCAAAGTTATCAATTGAATTTCCACAGGTTTCAAGGTCAGTATTGTACGCCACTGTTTCGGAGAAACCGAATTATCGAAAATTGTGTTCTCGGTGGGTTCCAAGACTGCTTTCTGACGATCACAAAACAAAAAGATTGGGCTGTGCTTTATCGTTTTTGACGCGATACAATCAGGAAGGAGATGAATACATTTTAGATTATCTCCGGAACAAAAATGTTGACATGTTAACTAAAATATGTTGCATTTATTTATAATAATCTTGTTTTTTAGCGTTCTATTATCCATTTTTCACATACGCCTCTTCCATGGATTTCCAAATTTCTCTGTGTTGGGCACATGGGGTCCAGTTAGATAAAGTTATTATTTTCAGGTCATCAACCCATCTCGTGGGTGGTGTTCCTATAGGACGTTATATATGTACGGGCTCCAGTGGCGTATACGTTTTTCAAACGGTCAGATACTTCTCTTGTTACATGTCCCGCGTATTTCAATTTCAGGCATGCCGATTTTTGAGTAATGTCTACTATTTTAGTTTTTCCCTCATCCATTCGGCAGTCTTTCGGTCTTTCTTTAATATTTCTTGAAATAATTTAGCATTAGAGTAAAAAGTTGCCAGGAGATCTAACTACGAATCACAATGTTAAAGGAAAAGCCAGAGGCCTTAGCAATAGTATTTAATTCTATACATCCTCTCTTAGTATCTTCAAATGTTCAATTCAGTCATTGCGTATAGTGTCTCAGCCCGCTAAACTTAAATTAATTCTGTAAATTTTTGCCGCGCGATTTGGTAAGTTGTTTTTGTTGTCCCTGCAATCATGGGTGACAGCGGGTTTACTCTAGTTGCAATACTGTAAATGATATTTTATAGATAATTTTAGGTTTCTACATAGTGTAGTTAACTGCATTTTAGAATTACCTTTCGCAATACCCATCACTGTGAACATTCTATTTCAGGTCTGCTATCTACAGATTTTCCAGTGCAACTAAGAACATAATTTTTAATAAAATTCAAAGAAAATGCCTCGGAGGAAATGCGGATGGCATATTTGCATGGTTTATTTAAAGAACAGCATCTATTATACAAAAGCCGTTAACAATTTATTTAATATAGCCTGAAGTTTGATGATTTAAAATTTCTAAGTTTTCTTTTAAATTGTAGCATTTCTTAATATTTCATCATATAAAGAAATATTAGATAATTTTGATAGAAAACGAAAGCTTCTTTCTGCGATACTTTTCCCCATTTCCCGCAAAACGCACACCGTACGCATTGTCCATGCAACATCAACACTATAAGCAGCAAACCATTATTTGATAATAGACTAACTTAATTTCGTATGATAATTACATGTGGCATTCTTTACCTAAAGGTAGTCGAATATTAATTTCATTATTTGACGGTTGCGACATATTATCGTTGCATAAACGATATGCGTCTGGACACAACATACTTATTATTTTTGAATAGAATTTATCACAAAAAGCGTAGGACGTTTCCTGCGAGTGCGTCTGGTTTTAATTAATTTTGCTATTGTTAAACTAAAGTGAGATGTAATCAACTAAAAAACTTACTTGCGTACTTTTTGGTTAAAACTATAACAAGAAGTAGGCGAAGGTAAAAAGTGTCTCCAGTTCAACGCTGTTACGTAAGAAATATAATTAATGATACTGAAAGTGATGATGCGCTTTAGAAATTACGAAGACGAAAAACGTATTGGGGATAAGCCTTGCTGAGCGTGTTGCTTGATGTATTTGTTAATAATATATGAAATTTCTTTACAGCCCAATCTTTTTTGTGTGTTGAATCATTTATCACCCTTTATTTTTAATGTTCTGCAACGTATAAACGCAGTTTTTCACCTAATTAAGAGCGAATTGTTCGAGTGGGTATTTAAAACTTGTAGGGCGTCAGGTTTTTCCGGCATTATTCGATAATAATTAATCCCATTTAATCAAATCCTTACATAGACAAAATAATTAGAAAATGAAATCAATTTTAATTTACTTTCTTGAATACCTAAATATTGCTGCTTTGTCTAAAGTCAACAAAAGCGAATTTGTTTAGAACGCTGCAAAACCATTTATTTTCGGAAGCATTTATTCAAGCACTTCTAAAATTATTTTCAATTAAGTTTATTTTGTTCTTAGCGAGTGAATTACCGAAAGAACAATTAAGTGATGAACAACAAAATAATTAAATTAATCCAGTTGCGTCTACGGGTGTACCATTCGATTTATTTTCAGCAAATAACTTTAGCTCAAATTTGAAATCCCTTAATAATCGTTCTGGGTATTGAGCAGCGCTGGACATTTTTTAATTGGACAGTGTTGAAAATAGGTCACAAATTGCGCTTCCCTACTACTAGTTAAAGCATTATTCACTAGGAAATGCAGCGATTTTCATCACGTATTTTCATAATGGTTTTGTTACATTACAGTGTAGATGCTCGTTATTCGCTTTAAGATTTCTCCAAGAAACTATTGCGAAGTTTAGGAAGAAGTTCTTCTAACTTTGCTAGCAATCCTTTTATTTTCGCATCCTAAACTCTACTATAGTTTTATTTAACTTCTTAATCACCACAACTTGACTAGAACTCGGAAAATTGATAATAAATTATTTGAAATGTATTTCAGTTCGTATGGCACAGAAAACTAATTTTTGACAGCTTTATTCTTTCTTTTGCTAAATTAGAGTAGTTATTCCAGCATAATGCATTTTGTCGCATCGCGCTTTAGGGAATTAAACAAAAACGGATTGGAGCGTTCGCGTTGATGTGACTGTTACGGTTCCACTATCTTCGTCTTATGCTGTTAAATGTGATTTACGATTAAAAACACAAACTTATATTTCCTGATATTAGGAATTAGTGCCAGTTTTTAACTGAATTCGTCTTTTATCGCGTGTATTCCTTCAATATCCATACATGGTATTATACAGGGTGTTAATGAATTGTAGGGACAAAATTCCAGAGCTTAAAGTATACACGAAAACAAACATTTTTTGTTAATAAATGTTTGGCAAAAGTGTTTCCTTTCAGGGATAGAGCTTCGAAGCACCTAAATGTAGGAAACTCAATTTACTACCTACTATTTGTTTCCATAACGACGGAAATTAATACAGCATAATTTTAATTTGAATTTGAATAGTTAATTTCCGTCGTTATGGAAACAAATAGTAGGTAGTAAATTGAGTGCCTACATTGACGCGCTTGTTAAAGAATCTTTAAGAGGCTCTATTTTCTAAAGGAAACACTTCTGACCACACATTTAGTAACAAAAGTTGTTTGCTTTGTGGTGTTTTGGAAGCCCTAGAATTTTGTCCCTCCAATTCATTAACACCCTGTATATGTATCGTAAATAGACAAAATATTAAAGGGATACACGCAGTAAAAAACTAATAAGATTTTCGTCTTATTTTCATTCAAGGAATAACGCTACGTGAAGATTGTACGATAGTTTTTACACACCTATATACCCTCAAACGTTGTAGCATGACCACATTAACACAGCGTTAACGTGATAATGTCCGTAAAGACTTCCTGAATTTACACGACGTCTTTAAAGTTCAAAATTCGCAACAGTATAGGAAGCTGTTATGTTCATTTTAAAATATGCCGGTTTATATGAATTAATTTCTTAATTTGTTTGCCGCTTCGTAAGAATGAATAACGTTATTTTAATTGCAGTCTTATTTTTGGTTACCGTTTCGTTATTTTGTTTGTCTTTCTAAGTTTGAGTTATGTTGACAGCTCCCTTTTGTAGGCTCAAAATTACCGATTCTTGTTTTCTCGCGCGTGACCTTAAGCACTTCCGAGAACTTACGTGTCCCTTATTCTAGAACTTTTACATAACCTTTCGAAATATGGCGCAATCATTTGAGGGGTGTAGATTCCCAGTGCGTTTTTACGTCAGTCAATTTTCGATCTCTGATGACTCCGGTACTCCGAAAACTCCATCAATCGGGGACCGTAATTGCGTTAAGTGCTGCAGTGGGCAACGAACTTGGGTCTGGGACGAACGTTCATGTACAGCGGGTTTTCTTTCGCGGCACCTGTTAAATTAAGTATCGTACCGAATATTGCTTTAGGCAACTAGTATCATTTCGACAAAGTCAAGCCGGATTAATAGCAGTTTTAACAGAGTAGCCTGATTACAGAACAATCAATTGTGATTGTTTCTTGTCTCGATTTATTCGGATAAAAAGCGTTGGCACACGTGAAAAGGTGATTGTTGGGATTAATTGCCCAGGAGCGCATCTACCCACGTTTCGTTCCCCCCTGGTTTTCTGAGGCCTTCTACATTTTCCCGGACGGGAAAAATACCCCTTCCTCAAGGTACCTGCATTTGGAAATCAACCCTCCCGGAATTGCGCCTGCCTCCTCCGAAATTCAAGGTAAAGAACCAGTTTTTGTGTGCAGTGTAAAAGAAACCTTTTTTTTCTCGCGCAAACTTGCAAAATTCCACGATATTGAACTTGTTTTATGCAACCTAAAAGCGATCTTCAGTCGCCATTTATTTACTGTTAATGGTAAAAAATATTAATACTGTATTTTTCCTGTAAACCCTACGCCATTGGTCACGCAGATTCATTGAAATATCCTAAAGATTGTGCGTCAACGGCGGCGAGTTTTGAGTTTTTTTTTGACGTTCAAATATTATTTGTAAACTCATAAAAATGCCATTTCCTGTCTTTTCTTTTTGTATCGCCATCTCAATAATTCCATTATATGTGTTTTAAAATTTACTGCCTCTTTTATTTTTGTGTACTCTGTATTTGTTTGTGTAAAAATTTTGCAAGCTCCAATTATATACGAGGAGGCACAATAAAGTTAGGTTCCATTCTCGTAAGTTGTTCGCTTCTCGGCCTTCCACGAGGACCTACAAACAGCTGGATTTGGAAGGTGGCGCCCATTTATTTTGACCTACCCTGTACACAACTAAAGATTTTCTACCACAAGCGATTTTCACGAACTCCCCCTACTCCTCTGAGCTAAGCTGTAGGCCTTTTTCCATCCATCTGGTTACGGGTCGTCGAAAACGCTCGATTGGCCCGTAACACTGTTTTTTAATCAAGTTACTTGATGCCTACATTTAGTGATAATAACAAGAATTTATTATCATTGATTTCTTAAAAATGGTAGGAAATGAATAGTTTCTATGCAAATAACTTCTTCTAAATGCTTTTGCTTGCGGTAGGAATACGTTTGGCAATATTACAAATTTATTACGGGTACGGCCTTTAGAGTGCTTCGACGCAATGACAGATAATACCTTTGTCATCATTCTGTCATCGTAATACTTACTAGTATTATTGGATAATTAGGAAATTAAATATGGAATTGAAATGGTAACACCCACTTTGTGATACTTCATTGAAAAGCAGCAACATTATAGAGGACAATGAATTGGTAGAAGAGGTCCATTAGAATGGCCCCGAAAATCTTCGGATTTGACCCCATTAGACTTTACTAGAGAATAATGGAATTCATTTTGAACATTTAATCTAATATTTTTAAATTTTAATTACAATAATTGGTTCAGAATCGTTCGAGTTTTATTTTTTATTTTTCCTGAACCTAGTCAGAAAAATACAGGCTCTTACTACTAAATAGCATTTTCTAAGAGCTTTTTAATGAGGTATCACAAAGTAGGTCTTACCATTAGATATATTTTTTGGGGTACCTTCAGCTTTAGGGGTTGAATGGAAAAGGTTCCCTTGTGAGTCATGATGATTCTCCTCCGTGTTGTAGAAACATTTTCTAGGAAAGTTCAATATCTCTTTTGCTTCCAAAGATATAACGCATTGTACGTTTTTAATTGACACCCTGTATAATACGACATATTCTAATAAGTATTTCCTTATTACTTGTTAAATTTTTAATTTGGTACCAATGCATGTTTTCGCTTACAGAGGAAGAAGCAGCAGACCCAATAGTAGTAATCTTTTGGGAAAGTGAGGATTCAATATGTCAGTTTTCTACTAAAAATCTGTAACGGAAATTCTCATTTAATATTAGAATTTCTATATTAAAGGATCAGAACCAATTTTAAAATTTTTGCTGTTATTCGCTTTATTACTTATATGATAGGTCACCCATATTTTGCCCCACGCTATCATCAAATTTTGAAAAAACGTGTTTCAGTAAATCAAGAAAATCGTATCTCTGTAAATAAGTTAATGCTCTTCAAATATTTTATCTGCAATGTCTCCTGATATCCACTTATTCTCTACTAATACTAATAAAATATGTTTATTTTGCAATTATTTGTCACTGCCTTTGGATAAGTACAAGATATGCCCCTAGTAAACTTATATCTGAGGGTCTTCTTTACAATATTTATAATATATTTTTCAAAATTTCTATTTTAGGAACAGTTATCTTTTGTTTGTTAATTATTCACGGGCTATATCCTAATTTTGCATCCTTGGAATAAATTAAATTGATTCTTTAGGTCTCTTCGGGTACTGCCAGTTTGATCTATATTTGTTTCAAATTGTTAGCAACATCAACTAAAACTTCGCAATATACTAATAACAATGGGTATTCAACGACTTTTTTACTGTACCAAAACTACCGCACGGGATTTTTATGTATATTCGCTCCTGTTACGTTAAACATACATTTTTCAACTGCTTTTGTGCAAGTAATGGTACCTATAACTATTTAACAAAATCAGATCCCACAAAATGTAATATATAAATTAATAAAGTAATTCGTATTCGTTAACGTTTTCCAGGCAACTGAGCCTCATCATCAGACAAATAAGTAGGAAATTTTTACAATATTAAAAACATGAACGGTAACCAAAGAAAATTCATCATTAAAAAACTAAATTAAGATGCAACGCCAAAATTAAATATAACTCTAAAAACAGTTACTGCATCTAGTTAATTTACATTTTAAATTTGAATTTCAAGAAACCCATCATTAGGGCTAGATGAATATTAATAATAAAATTTCAAGAGAACGATACATCGATGTATTGAAATTCAAATTCAAAATGTAAATTAACTTGATGCAGTAATTGTTTTTAGAGTTGCCTTCAATTTTGGCGTTGCATCTTAATTTAGTTTTTTAATGATGAATTTTCTTTGGTTACCGTTCATGTTTTTAATATTGTAAAAATTTCCTACTTATATGTCTGATGATGAGGCGCAGGTGCCTGGAAAACGTTAACGAATACGAATTACTTCATTAATTTATATATTACATTTTGTGGGATCTGACTTTGTTTTATTCACTACGTTATCTACTTATTCCATTATGAGACCATTGGACATCAGTTTCCAAATTATGCATAACATTTAGGATATCGGATACTGACAAAACTACAAAATCCCCTGACGCGCAATATCAAAACTATAACCTAATTAGTCCACAACATGAAAGCATATATGTGTATAGACGAAGGCTAGAAAATAAACTAACTGTAGCGGATAGAACGCTAGAAGAAGAATCTCCTTCAGCTCCTGATTTGTTCTTCTTCTCAACTCATTGTCCTCTTTCTTCCCTCCGTGTACTCTCCTTAATATTTTCCTTTCTCTTATTTTAGGCATTTCTTGTGTGTTTCTCTGTTTAGAACTCAGGTCTCACACGCGCATGTGGTGTTATTATTGTCTTATATGTTTTCACTTTTACTTTTCTAGCCACAGTCCCTGCACTTATCACTGTTGATATTGTTCCATTACTTTTATTTCCTTCTGTTATTCTCTTCTTTATTTTATTGTTTTCTGTGACCTGTCTTCCAAGGAATTTTATTTGCTCCACTGTTTCAAAGACTAATTCTCTATTCCGACGGTACTGAATTGTTTGGTTATCATTTTCCGTTTGTTTTCTTTTCAATAATATCAAGTATTTACACTCAGATTAATTTATTGGTAATCCGAACTTGCCTGACGTCCTTACCAAATTATTAATTATCTCTTTTAGCTATTCTTCTGTTCTTGTTTGAGGGTTGCGTTGTCGACGAACGGAATTCTTGATAATGGTGCTTCCTGTGTTTATTTTGCTTTCTCTGATTGTTTGTTCCAATACCATATTAGCTACTTACGCGAGAAATGATAAGCTGATATGGCGAAACAATAATGTAGAGACCAAGGTAAAAGGAACCAAAGAACTATATATAATTCGCTTGAACAAAAAAAATGATGACAACATACCAAGACAAGACGCAAATAGAGAAGTGAAACAAGATATCATAAACAAAAAAATAAATTATGGACTGATAGGTGCGACTATACAGAAATATACATTGGAGGGTCAAGACGCTCAGAAGCATGAAGAATACTAAATGATGAATATGAAAACGACAAATATTTATATAAACTATTGTTGACAGAAATCGATTTAGAACAGTGGAGGAGGAAGAAGAAGAATATAATACAGTAAACTCCAACGAAATCAAGTTGCATTATAGTCATTTAGGAAAAGCTCTAATGTCAATGGAATCAATGTGATTACCAGGCATCAGAAATATACCAACTGAATGATTAAAACAGAGTCCAAGCAAATTATAACAAATGCTCTTAAGAGATGTTTCAGAAAAGGATAAATGAAGAGGATTTGCCCAAAGAGTGGCAGACTTCCACCATGACGCCTGTACACAAAAACAGCTCCAAAATAGAGCGGAAAACTACTGAGGAGTAGCTGTTGGATGTGCAATGGATAGATTATACAGTGAAACATACGAAGTTTGATGGAGACAAATATAGAACAAAAGAATCGGTGAGGAACAACAGGATTTATAGCAGGAAAATCGGATGCATTTTCACTCTGAAACAAGTAATCGAAACGTGCTATACGGAATAGACGGTACATATATATTTTATAGATCTTGAGAAAGCATATGTTTACGTCTCTCTAACAAATCTCTGGAAGAAAATGGCAAAACTTAAAGTAAATGAACACCTAATCAGGGCGACTATGAAGTTGTACAGAAATAATACCACCCGAAAATGGTAACATGATATCAGAGCCTATATATATATTGCCATGATATTTATATTAAATTAATGTAA
>JABXWE010043196.1:0-23819 GCA_014611495.1 Limonius californicus | reverse complement strand
CAGTTTACGTTGTGAACCAGAATTTCCGCCGAGATCACCAGATTTGACTATTCTTGATTACTTTGTTTTTCCGCATTTGAAAAACACAATTTTTAAAATTCCGGTTCACACACTTCTTGAGTTGCGCAACCGAATAGTTGAAGAATGTGCCAATATCACACCCGTTATGCTCCAAAACGCATTTGATAACATGAAAAGGCGTGTAAATTTATGCTTGGATGAAAACGGTGGACATTTTCAACATTTATTGTAATATGTACTTGAAAATAAACCCTCGATCCCCTCAATTTAAAAGCAGTTTCAAAGTGCGACATACGTTCTGACATACAAAGCCACCCTTTATCTAAAATTTTTTTGTACATAATTATGGTATAATTAATTATTCCAAGTCAGTCACATTTTATTTCTATCCAACCTGTATTAAAAAATGGTTTACTTAAGCCAAAATTTAGTAAAATCATAATGATCGTGAAGAGGTGAAGAGGGCAACAAATCCAGGTGGATAGCCTGAAGCTGCTGAAGATGGTTTTACATTTAGCAATGCAGACACCCTAATTGCTAAATGTAAAACCGTAAAAACGAAAGTATGTAATGAAAAAGCCTTCAATGTACCCTACTATTCCAACAAATAAACTAATCATCCTATTTACATTCAACCGTCAGGTCTGCGTTTATTAACAACAGGTAAGTGCTCATTTAAGTTTATGTTCTGCAGCACACACGCTAAATGTTACGATATGGTAAACGTATGCATGCGATAATGTATATGTTTCTTTTGATGTTGATTGAACTACTACGTAATATATTCTTATCACGTTCTAGCATTTTTAATAATTATCTACTAACCACTAATACCATACTGTAGAAAACAGTTTATAATATTTCAACAATTATTTTTGGTATTTAAAAGATTGTTCTTAAAAAGAATAGAAGAGACTGTTGACTTGTATCAAATCATTCCAACACATCAATTTGGTTTTTGGAAGAGACACTCGACAGTGCAGCAAACTCACAGGATTGTTACAAAAATCATGGAATGGAATGGAAGCAAGCGTTCGATAGAATGTGGCATATAGGATTATTATTCAGAATTAAGTCAGTCAAATTTATCTCTTACTGAAAGAAATTTCTAACTCAGAACAAACAATGCATTTTCGAATTATCAACACATTTCTGCTGGAGTACCGCAAGGAAGCGTGCTGGGTCCCCTACTGTTTTAGTGTTCACTTCAGATGTTTCAACTACAGCCAACACCGAAGTGACTAGTTTTGCTGACGATACAGCAGTGCTATCTATCAGCGATGTGCCATTAGAGGCATCTGAAATCCTTCAGAATTACCTTAATCTCCTCAGAACTGGTACAACAAGTGGAGAATTACAGACAACAGCGACAAATCCACCCAAGTCACCTTTACTAACAACAAACGAAGTATATGTCCACAAGTCACAATTAACAACGCAGCCATGCCAGTAAAGTCAGAAGTTAAATATCTAGGGATGCAGCTTGACCAGAGACTCACCTGGACGTCACACATAAAAGTTAAAAGAAAACATCTTGATCTCAAAGTTAAAGAAATGAGCTGGGTAATTGGAAGGCGATTCCAGAAAATAAAATTCTCCTGTATAAAGTCATTTTGAAGCCAACTTGGATGTTTGGTATACAACTATGGGGTTGCACAAAACCGTCAAACACTAAAATACTACAGCGTTTCCAGTCCAACATGCTTCGCATGATGGCAAACGCTCCTTGGTACTTCAATAACCAGACCCTCCTTGAAGACCTGGGGATTCCATATGTATCCAGCGAAATCAGAAGACTAACAACTGCTTACCACTACTCCCTTGTGAGACATGAGAACGACCTCGTAAATCCACTAGCCCAAAAACGAGTAACACCAAGAAGATTGAGGCCACACGAACTCATACCTCGGCCCAATCAGGTTTAATCCTTTTATTTGGGAGTGACATCAATGGATGGATCTCCCTCAAGTCACTAACTTTGTCGTACGATTTGCTTAATACTCATTTATGTTAATATACGAGTAGATTGTAAATATGCGCAGATGTCAATAAAAAAAATATTTTTGGTTCTAGAACACACAATATTTACATCTAAAAGCATTATTTACGGAGTAACTAAAGTGGCTTAAAATAAGCTAAATTCGCGTTTTCTATTGGGACCCTCCTTAGGTTAATAGATGGCCTTCCCACTTGTATTTTATTAACTTGATTGATATAAGGTGAAAACGTTATCAAAAAAACATAGAAACTTCTAATAAAAAATTTCGAAACGTTAAAAAACCAACCTTCATTTACATGATATAAACTTATTTTAGTGAATTTTTTTCACCTTATTACTTACTACCCATACTTTAAGAATATTACGCGTACAACCCTAATGTCAAGATGTATCTAATTTTCTTACAATCAAAACAACCCAAGACTTTATTACCAATTTATTTTTTCGTATATTACACGTATTGTGTTTTACGTTGGCTGCAGGTTGCTTTCAAACGTTCAGGTAGACGGGTCAAAACCCGAGAAGGACACGAAAACGACTATAATAGATTGTTGATTTGAAAAGTCAAGTTTAATTTTTGATTGCTAGATAAGTGTGAGATCCCCTTAACATCTATCAGAATTCAGAACATCCTATAAGCAAGTCCCGCAATTGCTATAAGTTGGCGTTTAAATTGCTTGACAAACTTTGATGGATTCTTATACGTTCGTTACTAAATGGTAAAACACAGGCTGCCTTAAGAGACCTGGCTATCACCGCATTCGAGTTTTTCTTTCATGTCTAAAACAATAACAATGCTCACGTAAATAAATAATTTATTGTGTTCAGAACTACAATTGGATACAGTTTTAAAAAATTCACATATCAAACTTCCAATACGTAATAAATACATTATACATTGCAATCCACTATATCCTCATATAATGTAAAGCATGTAAAGCAATGTGCTTTGTAAACCTTATACAGCTACTTAACATTTGTAAAAAGCTGCAAGAGTTTCTAAATACGTTTCTGTTATTTTTAATGTGGAGACCGCAGCATAGAACCCGTTATGTACTCCTTTAATGTCTCCAGCTATCGGTTTGGGAGATTCTTTGTTTAGATGTAATATTGTTATATCGGTAGATATGACCCAACAACTCCAATGATAGCTAGACCCTCCTAAGACCGCCAAATTGTTATATGTTGGAATCATGTTTTAGCATGATAAGTAGTGACTCGTCCGTTCAGTGCGTTATACCAGGTCTGCATAAATTAATGAAAAAGCTACACAAGGCGCTGTTCGTCGTAAAATTCTTAGTTAAAAATCTTAACACTAAATTGTTGTACCATGCTTCCTGCGTTCTCAGGGGCCATTTAAAAGAAACATACATTTGGCAACACTGCACCCAAACAACTGTTACTATGCACAGTAACTAACTACTTATAAAAATTGTTCGAATTGAAAATCGTCTGCTTGTAAGCATAGTTCTAACCTTCGTGCAATCGTTTGCAATACTCGCTCCAGTATTTCTGGTATACTTTCTAATACTGTCGCGTTAATTCTGTTTTTAACTTTGCCAGCGTTTGGTAGAGGCGTACTATTAACTTTTTCCGTAATAAAGCCCCAATCAAAAAAGTCTAAATGATTGAGATCGGGTGATCTAGTGGAGACGGCGTAGCATAAACTTTTTCTTTAATAAAGCTCCAAACAAAAAATCTAAAGGACTGAGGTCCGGAGATCCCGCGGTGGAGGCGTAGCTTAAACTTTTTTTTTTTTAATAAAGCCCCAAACAAAACAGTCTAAAGGATTGAGGTTGGGTGATCTCGCGGTCCATATAATGGGACCACTGCGACCTATCCATGTGTTTGAAAAATATCTCTCCAACCACTCTCTTACATTGTGGGCAAAATGAGCAGGATCTCCTTCATGCATGTACATCATATTAGGTAGTACTTTCAACGGAAGCTCATCAATAACTTGTAACTTGTAAAATGTATTTTTTATAAAATTAATTAATAAAGAAATGTTAAAAACAAACTTTTGAGACTGAAAGACCACATCTACGGAAAGATAGCACTCACAATTCTTTTTTTTTCTAACTTTCAGCTCTTTCAACATCATATCAACAGATATCCATTAATAACGCATATTAAAAGACCGGATGTCCAAACTTTGGGGACCTCGTGCAGATGCAGGAAGCATGGCACAACATTTTAGTATTAGGATTTTTTACTTAACATCGCCACATGAAGCTTTTTCTTTAATTTATACACATCATTCTTTTACATATGAAGCAATAACAATTTATTAAATATCTTAAAGGAATTTTTACACACCTGGTATAAGGACACCAGGTGTGAAAATTGTAATCTAAGATGTAGGTGGGTAGCAACTGAAAAATGTTAGAAACTCGAGGGTTTAAATAAAGACAGACGCTTTGTTTTCCACAGCCAACCATTAACGATTTCTTTTTGGATCGACTGTACTATTAAAATTTGCATATTATAAATTAAAAAAATTCTAGTCAATCGTTCTCACAACGGTTTTTGCTTTACAATTATTTTCCTGCAATTGTGTTGTAATCTGTCATGTATGTTATCAATTTTATTGATTTAACTTCTATATGAAAGTCAAAATAAACTCTTTAAATATTCATTTACCATTAAGCAGCTGCCAAAAAAAATGCTGATCCTATCATCTCTGACGCTGAATAAATTAATACATTTGGGAAACGATTTAATTTGTTCCAATAGTACTCCTATTACTTAACATAAAACACCGCAATGTAAAATCCATAATTATTAGGCCAGTGGTAGAATATATTTTAAGAGACTCAATTTATTGTAAACATGTTTATAATATTAAATACTTTTGAAAATGACATGTAGAATGTCGAAATACGTATAAAGCACGAAAAGTAAATAAATGCTGCTGAAAGTGAGTCTATTATTATTATTAAAATATAAATATAAATATTAACGAAGTAAGACAAAAATCAATTAACAGTGGCAGGATAGTTTTAAAAATGCACATACTAAATTTGGGTCGTTTGCTACATCAAATACGCGTTGTAAGACTTTTTAAGTGTATACGAGGTGCGTTCCAAATATTTCCAGCCTAGCCGCTTTAACCTTAACTGAACTGAAGTGGTGATGCTTTAATTTTTCAAACTTACAATTACAAAAGGTAAAACGTGAATTAACTGAGGTTATTTACATAAAAGTTATTCATTTTTCTAAAACTATTTGGGTGTGAAAAATTGAAGAGAAACCTGCAGGCTACAGGGGGTAGTTAATACATTTCCAAGGGGTTCTCCAAAAAACATTAAAGAGCGACTCTAAAAATTTCTAAGTATACCTAGGCACCAGAGGTGCGTCAGCAAAGAGAACCCATGAAAGATGAGACCAGATCAGGAAGACCAACACAACAAACCGCAGCAGAACAAACAACAGATGAAAACATCGTTTCTGTGAAGAACAAAGCTCCTCCAGATCATCAAGTTGAAGGACTAGCACTGTTTCTTGTGGTACAGTTGAACGAATTCTGCATGATCAGTTTCATCTGTCAGAAATGTCTACGAAAATCCTTTCTATTTTCGACAGTCAGATACGACACTATTTGGGAAACTTTCCCCTAGTGACCAGCAATAAGGACTCTTTTTATAATGCATTGTAACTACTTATAAATCGGGGATTCATCACTGCAATATGGAAGCCAAACAAGGATCCATGCAATAGAAACATACAGATTTTCCGCAGCCAAAGGAGTTTTGTTCTCGATAATCTGCGAAAACAATTATGGCATTTATTTTTTGGGATGCTGAAGGAAAATACGTGAAAAATATTAAATTAACAACAGAGTCTAAGTAGTTCATGACAACGCCTCCTCCGATAAGTCCAAAATTGCAGTAGCTCCTATTGTGAATATGACTTGTCCAAAGTAAGCAACACACCACACCAAAGCAATGTAAAACAAATTATTAGGCAAAAACCCTGACTGTTTTTTTTTTATTTGGCGCCAAAATTAAAAGTTCATTGTAAACGTACCACACATGCTATTTCAACCTAACCTAACTTTTTACGATTGTGCCGTTTGTGTTCGTTTACTTGGATTTCTTAGCTTTTTGGGGATTTTTGTCCTGCAGCTTGAAAAATCAGTCTCTTTCCAGACTAAATCGGTATTCCGTTAGTAAAATACGTAAAAAATACTTCAAATAAAAAATATTTGCTACAGGACCATAACATTTTTCGTAACGGCCGTCGAGTTGATGGAGTATGGCACTACACAATTCGTGATTGTTTTGAAGAGTTTCACAAGGACTTTCCAAACCTTTGCCTTATAACACTTTTCGTTGTTCGTTGAATCACTGCGTTGAAGATTTTCGTTCACGCAAAATGGGCTGCGGTCATCCACCAAGAAGAACAGCAGAAGTAATTGAAAAGGCAAAACATCATGGAAAAAAAATTACACTTAACAAGTTCAGTTGCAGTTAGCACCTGCCACAAAATATTAAAAGATATTTCTACCGTTTCCAGTCTGTAGAACAAGTACACGAAGCTGATTATCCTCAGCGTGTCGAATATAATCAGTGGTTCCTAAATATCTTCAATGAGGACTTATTGAAAAAAACTTTTTTCATGGACGAGTCCTGATTTTATTTAGATTGATATATTAATTCGCAAAACATGTGTTTATAGAGTTCTGAGAAGCCCAATTTTATAGTAGAGACACCTTTTCATCCTCAAAAAATAGGAATGTCGGCGGCCATTTCACGGTGTAAAATAGTTGGACCATACTTTTTTTGAAGGTAAAAGTAAAACAAAAGAGTTTATTTATTAACAAATCAACGAAGATTTTTTCGTGCACTTTGACTGCAGAAAGATGCTGAACAAAGATTATACGACCCTTTTAGAAGGACTCCATGCGGATGAACACAGATTTGGATTTTTCCAACAAAACGAGGCCACTGCGCACACAACACATGATAGCTTAAATATGCTACGTGGAATTTTTCGACAGACGGATTATTCGTCGAAACACAACAATACCTTATCCAGCCAGATCCTGTGATCTCACGCCGTGCGATTTCTTTCTGTGGCCATACTTAAAGACCTCGATTTCCCAGCAGCCAATACATGAATTGCAGCACAGAATATTGAAAAATATTAATAAAATCAATAATCATCCGTATATGTTAATAAATGTCAACAATGGGATTGTGCGAAGAGGTTGAGCGTACATGGGTGAAGGCGGTGAACATTCATTCAGTCATTTGTTATAAATTCTTTATTTCCTGTAATTAATTAAAATTAAAATATTAATATTTTTGGAAATTTAATGGTGATTAAAGCTATTTTTAAATGTTTGCATTTAAATGCTTTATTGAAAAATTTGCTTTGTGATATGTTCACAATGAACTTTAAAGCGCCGACTTGGACGCAAAAAAAACACATGTTGTTTATGAAATAGTACGTTTGGACTAATTCTTTTATATTTTGTGTACATTCGTACTTGTGAATAGAGCTGGTTTTATGAACAATATAGGAAGAAACTAGCCGCCTTGTCTAACAAGTAATGTTTATGGTAATTGGCCTAACTTTCCAAGAAGTACGATTCACCGCAGAGGGGTACTATCAGGTAGAATTGAAAAATGTAGGACAGTCAGTAAGTAAGAGTTTGGGTTCTCAGACGGGTTCAAAGTTCACGCGTTCGGGATAAGTGAATAACAATATGTGTATTGAATTATTGATGAAGCCATGAAATTGTGTATTTGCTACCTGTAAGGTGGTGTAGATGAGCTCTTAGTATGTGCTCTAGTAGTTATTCTATAAAGCTGTAGATAATGCCTAGTAATTGTAATTAGTACGTTACTATGATTAAGGCACATGGTATTGTGCTTAGGAACTTGCGTGCTTCTCAAAGATCCAAGGGGTCTGTGTACTCGCCAGAATTCCGTTTTACACTGCTTAATATTTGGTCGTTCGGCCTGGCTTAGGGAGCGTGGTAACCTGTGATCCCTGTACTGCACTTTGTAGAGTGGCCTGCGGAAGCGCTGTCTCACACTCCATTCCTTGTGGTAGATGTAAGGCAACTGGTGAGGCCATTTGGCGATCACAACGTCCATTGTCCAGTGGTAACATTCGGTTGCTCGGTACCTGATACAGGTGAGGTACATCCATCATGGTATACTAAAAACTGCTCTGTCAAGGTCACCCAACTCCGAAAGAGAACTACCAGAGACAGCCCAGTCGCGATGCTAAAGGCTAGCTACTAGATGCTACGTAGAACTCTACCAGGGGACACCCAACCCCTTGTTAACTACGAAAGGTAGGAACTGCAATGCTAATGTGACAATGTATTGTTGTTTATTTTTCATGCTTTGCTGGTGTGTGCTGAAATGGGGCTTTACTGTTTGTGTGTTTACTTTATGAGTGCACAACGTACATGTTACAAGCTGTGAGATCCCGATTTCCTAAGAAATTAGCTTTGATGAGTATACATAACCGATTCTAAGACCCTTAATTTGTTAATGAGTTAATTATTACTGTTAGTTTGTAAAAAATTCCCACAGTCCGTCCCGGCGAAAAACAGTCTTTCCTGCATATCATTGAAACAATGCAAATGGTAAAAGTAATTGAAGGCAAAGAGTTTTTTATCAATACATTCTTAAACCATATACATTATTTTTTTCTAGAACATGCAGGTATTAATTTTCTTCTGTTAATCCAATTTCTGTGACCTACTGCCTGAAACCCATTGTTATCTTTTCACCTTTACAGCTTAGACTGGAAGGAAATATTACGCAGACAACACCAAAGGTCAGAAGAGAACAGCAATAACGTGCAAAGTAACCCAAATACCATCCATCTAGGTGATAAATTTACTTGCATTAAACAGGAAGCTAATAAGGCATGAAAAGCACGCACGAAACAAGAGCAAACGAAAGCTTTCAGAAAAGCTCTGGGTCAGCGACCCTAGCTGACCAATAGCGACCACTAGACAGACACGCAACGCAGAACGCCCATTTTATTTGAGTGTATACTATCGACGCTAGAACCCAGAATGTGAATATTTTATGACTCTTTGAGTAATTGTTAGCTTTTAACTCTCTATTAAGTTCAACAAAAGAACGTTTTCATTCACCGCAAAGACACCCTAACATTACATAAAAAGTTTCTCCATATAGAAATACTTCAGGCCCTATGAAACCTCTACATTTGACAGTTAACGAGGTATTAACATTATAGTAGCAACAGTGACATCAAAATTATCACATTCAATTTATCAGTTTCATTTTCGTGATGTTACACTATTAAACGTTTGTAAACGGCGCAAACCATGCAAATTATTAATACAGGATAGATATTGAGGAAACATAATCTGTTGTTGAATTAAAATCAGTAGTTTGGACTTCCATTGTCTTTATTTTTTTTAAAACACAGTAATTACACAACGTTTCGACTGTTAGGTATCTACAGTCGTCATCAGTATTCACCTGATGACGACTGTAGATACCTAACAGTCGAAACGTTGTGTAATTACTGTGTTGTTTAAAATAAAGACAATGGAAGTCCAAACTACTGATTTTATTTCAACCACATCATTGTCTACCACATTCAAACGGACATAATCTGTTGTGTCTATTAAATGATTTTCTAAGAAATAAAATAAGGAAAATATTAATTTTATACCAGTAGACCGTATAGATTATAACATATTAAAAGTACAAAAATTGAAACTGTTTAAATATTGACGCGGCCGTGGGTTAGAGGTTTTTTAACGGTCGTTCTACCTCGCAAGGCAATGGCAAACCAGCGAGGTATTCTACCTGTAATTCTTCTCTGGAGTACAAGGGTGTACACTTTCCGTAGTTCGGAGCCGTCGTTAAGCTGTAGGTCCTCTATGTCTGTGGTACTTTAAACGCGCAACAAAAGCACAGGAGCGATAAAATCGCTAAGTCTGCAAGAGATAAAGCACTCGAAGAAGAAGAAATATTGATGCTAAACATGGGAATTTAACAGCCATGTTCTTTAGGAACAAAACAGTATACAGGTAACTTTTCTCTTCAAAAATCTTATCTTTGTATAGTGTTGGTACCAATCTTTCGAAAAAAGAAGCGCATATCTGAAATACCCTGTATTATTTAGCCAATAATTTACAAGTGAATGTATGTTTTAGGGGATTGTACTATTTTATGACTATATGTTTCAAATGTATACAGTACTCTTTATATTTGCTGCTAGAAAAGCTCTAGAAGAAGAACAGACAAAGAAAACAAAGAAATGTTGGATGAATGAAAAGCATTGAAAGAGATACTGTATAAAAGAGAATTACACATACAACAACAACAACATAAAGTAAAATAGCATGATAAGAAAAGAAATAACAGCAAATCTGGGAAAGAAAATCTAGACAAGTGGAGATACACACAGGTGGAAGAAA
Source organism: Limonius californicus (assembly GCA_014611495.1). Classification (NCBI taxonomy): domain Eukaryota; kingdom Metazoa; phylum Arthropoda; class Insecta; order Coleoptera; family Elateridae; genus Limonius; species Limonius californicus. The sequence continues at coordinate 13,374 of JABXWE010043196.1, read as the reverse complement.
GTCAGCAAAGGTATGGAACTTCATACTGCAAACAAATAAGTACGCCGCGTAGAGAGAAAATACAGATGCCAACTATTTTGGCAAAAGAAATATCTCCATAAACTGTTAAGAACATAATGTCTGAACTCCTAGGGTACGAAGAACAAAATCAACATAGTGTAGAAAACGGAGAACAAATAGAAATAATAAAAGAACAAGTGAAGAATGAGATGAAAAAATTACAAAGGAAAAAAGTACCACCGAATACTGGCAAGGCAAATGTATAAACGACACATAACACTCTTGTACAAAAAAGGAAGAAGTGATCTGTGTGAGAACTACAGGATAATTGCAATTACCGTAAGGACCACTCGTACAGGACTTAATAGAACAACAATACAAAGAATATGAATCGGAAGAACAGAGCGGGGTAATTCTGCTTAAATAACATGTTCTATGTAACTCAAGTGAAACTAAAGAAACATCATACCGGAAGAGAGTTACACCTAATCTTTTTAGATATAGCAAAAACGTACGGTAGTGTACCCATGCAGAAACTATGGGAAGCATTAGAGAGCAAACCATTAATCAGTGTTGTGAAAAACTGTATAATGAACAAGCGACGGTAAGCGTAGAAATACCACTGCCACAGCTTTATCAAGAACAGAGGGGCTACGTCGATGGTGCTGTATTTCTCCCACATTACATAGATATGGTACTACAAATATGAAATTAACAAATGTGAGGGAATGGGAATACAATAGACAACGATTCAACCTTATATACACTAAGATTCGTAGATGAACAGGTATTACTCGCTCAAGATGAAGCAGACATACCATACGCATTGTCAAAGGAAAAGAAGAATATAAATAGTGGAGCTACAGTTGGATTTACCAAAAAGTTTATATTTACATATAGAAAAAAATAAAGACGCTTTAACGACGGAGGTCAGGGAAAAACTGCCAAGCGTCAGAAAGCAAAATGTTTGCCACACTATGAGCAGTTGTCATATAAACATTTTTGACAATCGTAATGTAGTGAACTTCTCTTCTCTGTTCGACGGGTTAGCTTAGCCTTCTGTCCAGCACACGTGCGAAGAGAGCTCACCAACCTACTCCATTGTAGGCAACTAACAACCCATTGGCCTATACACACAAGAAGAATAAGAAGAAGCAGGCTGAGAACGCAATATTTATACGAAATGGAAGTAAAGGAAAGAATAAAACAAGGACGTAGAGTAATGGGAGCCCAGAATGAAATATTATGCGGCAAGCACGCTAATATAAATACAAAGGAGCAGGTATAGATAAAACAGAATACCTGACAACAGCTCAGGAAGCGGTCATAAATCTAGAAATTGAAGAAGGAAGACAAGTAAAAGGAACAAATAAATTTAAATACCTGGAATTCACAATATCAAAAAACGGTACGGCGGAAGAAAATATAAAGAGCAGGTTAGGACAGATCCGCATCCATTAAACAGCTAAATTCAGTTCTATTGGATAGATAGATTACAAAAACGCGAATTAATAATACTATGGTAAGCAGCATAATGATCTACTGTGCAGAGGTATGGCTACTAAACAAAAGAAACAATAATAAAATCAATGCAACAAAAATGGAATACTGAAGGGGAACTAGTAGAGTTACGCGTATGGCCCGAATACCAGAGGAGGAAATCAGAAGACGAATGGGAATAGAGAAGGACACATTAAGCTATATCGAAGAGAAAAGACTAATATGGCATGGAGACGTTAGAAGAACAGATAGATGGATAGGAAAAATTACAGACTGGAGTCCCATTGGAAGAAGAAGAAGAAGAAGACCCAGTAGATCTTGGAGAGATGGAGTGGACAATGGGATGGAAAGGAGAGGATCAGAAGACGGGAAATGAGAGAACAGACAGGAATCGAGACAGTGGTTGAGAGAAGGAAGCAGCGGTAACTGTAGAAATCCTTGTATATACATAGAAGCAGGTATTTATTACTATGGTACAAAGTGTGGTAACATGGAGCGGAGATATGGCAATTATCAGAAAGAATTAAAGCGCTATTATATTCCCTAGAAATGGACTACTTTAGAAGAGCTAATGAACAGGCGAGATAGAAACGAGCACGTGAGAGAAATTATATCATATAACGGCAGTCCAGAGAAAGACACAAACGTGGCCGATCACGAAAAGGGTGCAATAAAAACATCCAACAACTATTGAAGATACGGGACCTGCTTCCAGAAGAATGAAGACACCGGAAATAATGGAAAAAACGACTGGATATCGGACGACCGGTATAATGGTTAAAGAAAAAAAGAAGAAGGAGAAGAACAATGCTTTTCTTTTTATTGTATTAAATAGAAGTTTAGTAACAATTCGAAAGAAATTGTTGCAAAAATTGTATTTTTGCAATAATTATTAACATTTCATATTAAATATTTGTTGTGGTAGATAGTAATTGAAAGGGAATGTAATAGATGGCTGCTAGTGTTATCTGTTTGGAACTCACTAAACGGTAGGTTTTTATTATTTCAAAATGAATATTAATTAGCTGAACCCTTAGGTTACGCCCTACGTTTTATATGCTTCTTTTAAAAATAATAAATAAACTTATATCCAGATGTACGCACTTTATGTATCAGACCTTTCTGTTCTACCGAAAAACAGATCGCCAGCTTTTGCCTATTAAACTATGAAAGTACATTCCGTTGTACAATGGAAAAGCTGTTAGCAGAACAGAAATCGAACATTCGGATCTTTCACATTAATGACAATTTTCTTAATAGTAGAGTTAAAAAGGTTATACATTAATAAATAATTACATTTTTATCCCAAATTCAAAGTTACTGAATTAATATAGATATTTCAAACTCAAAGTCAATGATAATTCCTTTACGTTATATTATTTTAAGCGAATAAAGAACAGAATATTTCATTATTAAGATAAAATCAAACATGAATTGATGTCACCGCCTTGACATAGTCATGCCCCAGATTTGGTACTCTTTCTTACTTTGGGTTTAGATTCTATAATGAGAACTGTTTATTGAAATGTAACACATAACCTTAAAATGTTTACGGGAATTGTGAATATTCCAATAAGTAATTCGGTATTTATGACTGAAGGTTTACTATATTCGGTTTTCAAACTCATGAAATCTTATTAATAATAAAAATGTCTACGTTCTACTGTCGTAAATATAACTACAATCGATTCTTCCCAAATAAATTTACTGCTACAACTATTCAATGTTTTGCAATGGGAACTGCTTCCATTCATGACTTCCCAATGAAAGTCGTTTTGAGAACTATAGTTGCACTAGACTGCTTTCCGAGAATACAATTATGCAGTGTATAACCCAATTTTCTTCTTTGGATAGAAATCTATACTGATTGAATATCGTACAAATACATACGAATCTGGAACTAATTTATGTCATGGACACTTTCAGTTCCCGCTTCTACTAGCGCAGGGTTTGGGCAACGAAAAAGTTGAGACGGTTGGAAGGGATAAAAAATTAACTTATAGATACTTTACAACTACTAATATAAATTTTATATTTTATTTATTGTTGCTGTTCCTATTTTCCATAATTATAATGTTGATTCCTGAGCTGTTTTTAGTTTGAATTTGATTTAAAATGGCGAGATTTAAGCATTAAAATATGTTTAATTTGTGGCGGGAAATGCCTTATAATGTGCAATACCTGATATGATGAGCAATAAACAATTAATCAGATGATTTAATTAATCTCAATTAAAGTCTTTACAATATTATTGACTCGTGCATTGTAATACTTTACACAAAAATTACACGCCGTTAACATTTAATATTCGCAAAAAATAGTGATCATATAAATTTAAGCATGTCTAAAGACAACTCTATTAAAGGAAATCGGAATTTTCCGGAACGTTGCTCCGGGAAATATAAAAATAGACCGAGAGCTTAAATTGGATTTAACTTAGGAAAGTGAAAGTGCTGCAAATTTTCCCAGCTACAAGTTTCCAGTAATATTCAACTAGTAGTACAAAGCTATATTATATTCATTCACGAAATTGGAGTTTTGATTTATGTGCTATTGTGCAATTTTCTTGTGCAGAAAGAAATTGTTATGAATAAAAATAAATTAAACCCTAAACAATACAATTAAATAAATTATAATTTAAAATGTAATCAGTTCTGTAATGTTAATTATATTCGTTTTACATGACTAAAATTATTAATTAGATCTTATCTTGATTCTTCCAAACTACACAAAAATCTAAGCCGAATGAATTTGAATAATTATGATTTGTAAAAGATTTAATTGACAAATGTTCTGTTAAAACTTACCACATATTAAACATTGCCTTGGATGTAAACAAAATATTCTACAGAACAGATTTACACGGTCATGCGTCGACGGCAACACAACGTATACTAAACATTACACGCGACCCCCATAATAAAGTATTGGCCAGAAAATAGCTTCGATACCTTTAGGTGGTTTTCCACAGGTGAGTTTTCTGTTGACGTGGAAACTTTACCTGAAACTTATTTCCCTTTAGCACAGTTTTGAGGTATGGTAAATAAACTAAAGATTTTTTATTCACATACAAGAATGCAATATGTAAACGAATGTTGGCCACGAACTTCCAGATATACAGGGCGTCCAACCTTGATTGCATACCATTTCACCGGGATATTCTTGTGTCAAAAACAAGCAAAAAAGTCCGAATAAATATGTTAGCAAATGCATAGGTTCGCAGAAAAACACTGATTTAAAAAAAGTTTACAAGCAATAAATGACTATAGTTCTTACGATGGGCATTTTTCAGTTTCGGATTAGCGCTTTATTTGCAAAGCACAAACTGAACGCATTTCTGTCTTTGTTAGTTGCTTGCAGATTCATATTTCCGACGTACGTCGTAGTGACATCTGCGAAAGAAACAACACCAACACTGTACGTGTGACGTATTCGGTCGGCTGACACGTTAGTAGGAAGAAACAGAGATACTTGAAGAATGTCGCACTGATGCAGCCAAACGTCACTACTTAAATTTGTTTCCAGCACTATATAAAATGTTTTGGATGTTTATACGGCAATATATTATTTTATACACTTGGGGAACCTTTGTTTTTGCTGGGATTTTTTGCTGTAGATATCCCGGTTTGCTTTGGTTTGTGGAAATTGGTATTAAGAAGTTGAAGATAAGTTAATAGCATTTTTGTTATACATCCATTGTTCGGTTCCCAACAATAATATTTCCTTTATGTTTATGTGTTTGAGTTTGTCTACACACGTGGACCGAAAGGCTGTGGCCTCCCGTTGAAAAACAAGAAACTGTCTCACGTGAATGTCCACTGTTCTGACCACATTACTGTCAGTGCTGGCAATAATTTAGTTATTGGGTCATGTGCGGCTTCTTTAGGTGCACATGGTATAGATTTGCATGAGATTTGTTAGCTGGCAATAGCGTGGGAAAGTTCTTGTTCTAAGGTTTAGTTTTTAGTTTTATAAAATATCTTTGCCCTCTTCGGAGGCGATATTACTGTTTGATCATTCGCTTGAAAATACAATTGTACATAGCCAGTTCAACATTGGATGTTAGTTGGTGTTCAGCTATTTTAAAAAGAAAATGAAAAATAGTGCAGCAAAGGGAAGACAAACTGCCATTAATAAAACAAAGTGAGATAATACAAATTCACTATCACCTTTACCTATAATGTTTTTGGACGAGACCTAGATTTTTGCAAAAAGATGCAACAAACGCTCTTGGCAAGACGATACACCGAAAAGTGTAAAATGGTTACTTTAGAAAATAAAATATTACCGTATCAACCTCTAAAACATTTTAAGTACTGCTGGAAACTGATTTATGTAAGTAGTGACGTTTGACTGCATCTGCGTGACATTCTTCAAGTATCTCTGTTTCGTTCTACTAAACTTGTCAGCCGACCGAACATGTCACACGTACAGTGTCGGTCTTGTTTCTTTCGCAGATGTCACTACGACATACGTCTTTATCGGAAATATGAATCTGCAAGCAACTAACAAAGACAGAAATGAGTTCAGTTTGTACTGTGCAAATAAAGCGCTAATCCGAAACTGAAAAATGCCCATCGTAAGAACTATAACTAAAATAAACTATTATGCTACCATTCCCTTCTCCTAAAAGAGCTTCGTATTCGTTCACAAATTCGGAACTTATCTGACTTGATTAAACGTTTTTAAGTTTATTTCGTAAATCATCTAAGTCTTGAATAGATTCAGAGTAAACTAATTGTTTCAGATACCCATACGCAGAAATCAAGCGCATTTAGATCTGGTGGACGAGGCGGCCATGGCACAGGACCACCTCGTCCAATTTAATTATTGTTGAATGTTTCGCTTAAGTAGTTTCTTACTTCTACTGAATATCATCAAATATTGTTGCTTCCAAAAGATATGCTCCTGTAAGCCTGCTTGGAAGAAAAATTGGTCATAGTAATTCATCATCATCATCATCATCGTTGGCTTTACCCTGGGTGGGTCTTGGCCTCTTCAAGGCTTCTCCACCATCTGTCTCTATCTTGGGCTTGATTCTTCCAGTTGGTTACTCTAATGTTTCTCAAGTCTTTTTCTAGTCCGTCTTTCCACCGCAGTTTTGGTCTACCTCTTCCTCGATTTCCAACAGGTTCTGTTCTTAGTGCTCGTTTTGTCGATCTTTCGTCATTCATCCTCATCACATGCCCTGTCCATCTTAATCTTCCTATCTTTAATGCCTTCACAATGTCGATGTCTTCATATATTTCGTACAGTTCGTAGTTATATCTATTTCTCCACATTTGATTTTCTTGGGCCGGGCTAAATATTTTTCTTAGTATTCTTCTTTCAAAGACTCCCAGCCGGTTTTCATCTGCTTTGTTTAGGGTCCATGTTTCAGAGGCGTATGTTAGCACTGGTCTTATTAGTGTCTTATATATAATACATTTAGACGTAGTAATTGATCTCCTAAAACTTCAGCTTAAAAGTTGATCGAAAAGCACTTTCAATGAAGTATCTTAACTATTGCATGGGGATTTTCATCGTCCCATACGTGCGCATTGTGGTGATTAAAAATCCCATTTAGTGGATCGTCCTCAGCTCTCGCCTAAATTGTTTCTTCCAGTTGCACAGGTCTAACATATGTTCTTTCCGTGGGTTCTTTCACTTTTACGCTTCCCGTCTTTCGAAAACGTTGGAATACTCTTGCAAACATTCGATGGTACGGTCAACGTCTTTCGGGGCATCGTTCTCCATACAAACGCCATGGTAACAACGAATTTCTGTCGGCTAAACCATAAACAAAAACCGTATCTACTAACCCTTCCATGGGATATCACAAAAAATAGGAAACACGTCTAATTAAAATTCTTCAAACACGTTTAGTTACGCCGCTTCATATGAATTAAACTCTTATTTTAATCGTAGCTCAGAAGCCGATTAGTATCTTATTATTTCTCAAATACAGTTTCAGTGGACCTTTTTTTGTCATCCTGGAGAAATGCTGATTCATATTTTGTTTGCGCGCTTGACCGTGAACGTTTGCTGGGAATGTCCCACCCTTGAGGGAGTCCTACGTGTTAAATTATTCTAGAACTCTTGCTACATATTTCATCATATGATGAAATATTCCAGTTGCTGGACCCTTTCGTTCGTTTTTCTAGGGAGTCGAATTTAGATCTCCTTTCAACCCGGTTGTTTGCGAACATCTCAGCGCCGAAAGCAAGTACTGCCCCTTCAGTACTTGCTTTCGGCATACTTGCATATTGCTCAACTATAGTTAGTACCATTTTGATTGGATTTTTTTTTAATTGTGTCGCCAATTTCAAGCAATAAAGCTATATTTGTCTTAAAATTCACCACACTTTTATTTCTGTGTAATTGTGTTTATTGTATTGTGCATGAACTTTGTAAGCTTTATATACAGGAGGAGGCACAATAAATGTGAGTCCGATTCCCGTAAGCAGCTGGCTTCTCGGCCTCCCACCAGAAGATGCAATCAGCTGTGATTTGGAAGGCCACTAATTTTGACTTACACAACTAGGTACGATTTCCCTCCCGTAAACATTTCTCGTCAACCACCCCTACTCCTCTGAGCTAAGCCGAAGGCCTTTTTCCATCTTTCCTGTTGCGGGTCGATGAAAAAGCTCGTTTGGCCCGTAACAAATGTTAACAAAAATGTATTACACCTACGTAATGTCCAGATCAATTTACTTAAATAAATATGTATTCTATGCTATAAAATCTATTATTTTCTGCGGCACTAGGCATTTGCGAATATATGCTTATTATTACTTTTCTGCTTGTTTTTGACTTAAAAATGCTCTGGTGAAGTATTACGCACCCTGTAGAAAAGGAAATTTAATGTAAAGAGAATCATGTCAAAATACGTATAAAGATTAAGAAACGAATAAAACCTGTGTAAATCATTAATATTGTTTTGAATTATTAATTCAAGTCAAACTGCTACAAAAAAACCTTTTAATATATTTACAAACGACATGACTTCTTCTTCTTCTTCCTCTGTATACAGGCCAATGAGTAACTTCTGTGAGCCTTCTTCGTACATACATCGGACAAGAGGCTAACCTAACCCATCGAACAGAGAAGAGAAGTTCCACTACACGGTTTACAATTGTCAAAGACATTGATATGGCAACCGGGACCCACGACTTCACGTGTCCTTCGAACAAACAAGAAGACTGATTGCATATGCCCCTGGGAGTACGGACTATTCTACACTAGAAATACCGTTTGCCCGGCGAGCGGTTGTATTATGAAATTAATTAAATAACCATTTGTTAACTATGACAACAGACCTTAGACAGATTTTAGCAATGTTGCATTACATATAATTGTAATATTTAACATATCTACATTCCTTTGGCCCTGGAGAGAGGGTGGTGACCGTCTCTCCTATGTTTGTAACGTGCTTGTAAAGTAATATACGCAAACATAGGGAACCTACTGTTAGCGCGGCCTCTAAATCGCGAAAAGTGTCTTATACTTCTTTCCCAGAGAAGGTGCTCTTGGAAAAAGCACATCGGTGGTTTGCTATTGCCTTCCGAGGGAAAATGGCCGTGTAAAAATCTAACGTTCATGGACCCAGGATCGAACCCAGGTCCTTCAGTATAACAATTCAACGTACAAACCGCTACGCCACGTCCTGGTTAGTATTTAACATAGATGTCGCCAGTAATATGGTATTTTAAAATTTTTTTTTATTAGTAAAGCAGCCTAAAACCTCCTTACAATTTATTTTGTACTTCTCAATATTCCAATATCGTCAAATATATCAACTAACTTCTACTTCTTCTACTAATTATTCGGCACTAGGACAGCTGCTTAAAATAGATAGATTTCTTTTCTACTTCACCTACACAACGAGCAAGTCAACGTCATGCGCGAATGACTTTTGATAGACGAGGGGTAGGGAAAAATATCGATTATTTTGTGAAATTATTTACAATTCCCTATCTTCCTTTTCTTTTTCTTCTTTTTGTGGTTTGTGCGTGTATTGTCAACCGCCAACTCGCAACCTTGATAATACTAGGAACCGTTTAGAAAAACCGCAAATCCGTTAACCCTTGCTTATATTTAGAAGTTTCAATAGTCAACTCAAATACCATTAAATTTGTCTATTTATAACTGGCGGAAACTTCGGTTACTTAATTGAATATTATTAGTATACTGGTGTTGATGACGCGAAAATCTAAGAGATAAGTTTATTAAACAAATACTAAGTAATGTTATGCCTGGCAATGAAGAAAAGACTTTTACCAGAAGCTCATTGAACGTTTTAGCATTTACAAAACTTTTTTCAAGAAAGAAAAATACAGAGTCAAAAATTTGTTGATTTATTATTGATTTTTTGTTAACAACTCCTTGCTTCGCATGATCACATTGATTAAATCTAAACATCTCGTAGCATTTTCTCCCACAGTAATTGATTCCAAAATGTTCAATGACTTTAATGCTAACTGACATCTAGTACATTTATACAGGGTGAATATTTCGATGCTCACGATTGGTATCTCGGAAACGGTCAGAGATACGAGGTCGGTAAAATTAGAGAAAAGTTGCCCTTTTTATGGCGATTGAGTACCTGAAAAGAAATCCTGGATATTTTCATTCGTTCCTGATTCATCACGCTAAAACTGAAAATTGTAATTTGAGGAAAAGAATTATTATCTTCCCTACCATTGATGCTATTTAAAAAAAAACTTTGTAACTTTTTTTGTCACTGTCAGATGAATGACATTGACAGACATTTTCTAGGCCTTCTAGATTTCAAGCTGCGATATTCATCTTTTTTATTTCTTATGGCCGCCATATTGGATTATAATACCATTAGATAGACAACAAAATTAGCTTTTCAAATTGGTAACCAACATAACCTTTTTCTTCCAAAAAACTTGTTGAAATTTAATAATTTGGGTATATAATCTATAAAATAGTCTGGATAGTCTTCGATAGTTTTCGATTTTGAGGCGAAGATATTTTCCGTCGGGCATAAATACACAGCACCTTTTACATTGCCCCACAGAAATTAATCCCCAGGCGTTAAGCATGGATAAACGTTCATGTACGACAATTATCAAAATTCACAAAATTGCCCATAAATTTAACCTACAAGTATAATTTTCAGCATACACCATTGAAATTAACCACAACCTGGCCTGGAAATACACCTACGAACTGAACGTGTTGGTAATAAGACTGCGAGAAGACAGATACACGTAGATCTCACAAAAAAATGGAAGGAGCAAACCTTTTCTTTTAAGTTGTTCCGGGAATCAGGCATTCGATCTAAAGGTTGTGTCAGGTGGTGGCAGGTGATGGTGGCAAGTACGAGGTTCCGAATAAACCTCAGGTAACGGATCCTGTATCCCAAAATTATCCAAGGTCTCTCGCTCGTAGATTTCGCAGCAGCACGGACAGGGGCAGCAGTTCCACAAAGCTCGAAGATGACTCCAAGTATACGAAGACGGCCAAGGCGCACAAATAGTAACCGCTGGAGGAAAAACTGTCTTACTGAAGGTCCAAACGGCATGCGGCTGGTAACGGAGAATTTGGTAGCATCCTGTTAGTATTTAGTGCAGAAATCGTAAAATCCAACAAATGGCACGCCAAAATAACGAATTCTGCTTGTAGGTAAAAATGTCCCAAATGATCCAAAAAACTTAAAATTCATCAAAATGGCGGAACACCTTCTTCATACTAGCAACCAAGGGTACCACCTCTCACAACCAACGCCAGAAGGAAGTCCTCTCACACCAAACGATATGCAATCAACAACACTTCCAAGAATCGAGGATAACTAGCAGAAAATTTACCAATAACAGCTGCTCTAGTCTATAAAAAGCCGATTTTTGCCGTTATCCATATCAACCTTTTTTATTCTCGTGAGGTACTAATGTTGCCTTTTATGGTATTCAGATATCATTTAACTACATTCAATTAAATCAATCACATTTGCTGTTTCGACACTTGACTGTTGCTGAACTACAGACAGGAATCCCTGGCATGCTCTAATCTAGGTATTTCTCTGTAAGTTTTTTATTTTCGGAACGAATCCTACTATAAAATAAATCTCTTTTGCATTATAATCATATTTGTCTACACTGCAATGAAATTTTGATGTGCTACTTGTTTTGTTCCCCCAAGTGAGACCATTCTTTTCAAATTATAACATCAGTACCGGCGATGTGGCGTTATTACTTCCACTGTATAGAGTTGTGGAATGGTTCACCGATCCTGTAGAAAATTCCCATAGGTTGGAGTCTGATAATACTTTATAATTATTTTGTTATTATGACCGTGTTGTCTTCCCCGCATAGCAAACAACGACTCAGCCACTTTTCCAGATACGACTACAGCAAATAAATCTCCATAGTTCCTTAACTAATCCAGAAACTACCAAAGCTGGGGTTCGGATTATCTGACCATGGACTAAATCGATAAGCAACCGCTACCTTCGTCCCAGTTGATTCGTAATGAGTCTGGACACGACAAACGATTCCGTAAGTGAGTCAATTGGTAGGCAATCATTTTGAGCTTTCATAGTGGATCTTGATACCTCCTATGAGTGTACTTACAACTCGCATCATCACTGTCGCTAAACCAAGCCCATGCTCTTCGTGATATTGTTTGAAACTGAAATCGCTTCATCTTTCAGATGTTTGTGCTAACACAGCTTTAGCTGTCGAGCCGAGACTGGTTGTACTTTCTCAGACCTATAAATATCGAACCACGACCATCAAAGTTAACAATTAAGGTAACCTTTCTTTCTTTAGAAAAAGTGAATGCACCAAAGCCAAATCATAGAAGTGACTTTATCGTATTTTTCGTCAACACAGAATGAACGACTATTACATCATTCACCAAGACAGCCGAAAAATTGATTTCAGATGTTTTGTATTATAGGTATGAATGAACAGTTAAGTATCAGTTAACCTATAATGGTAGGTGGAATTACACCCATCTGCTAGCGAGATGGACGCTTTATGGTTTATACAATATACTAAAAATTAATGTTTTGTGTTGTAGCAAAGAATATATCTATATTCTTTGGTAGTAGGTATGAATGTTAGGTATGGCAGCGTGCACTTTGCCAACGGTTGCTTATGGAGGTAGTGGTACTACTGCGTAGTAAAAGAATTTTAACGTTTCGTGGACGGGTCGGGGGCACGTTTTGGGTTTCAACATATCATGTATATGCATTGCTACTAACTGTAAGATTGAAGTGACTCTGTTTATTACCACTATGTTTATTGTTCAAGAAGAATTCCAAAATATTTCAGAAAAACATTTTTAAAACTACAAGTGTAACACAGAATTAACTGTCGGCATAAAGTTCATATTTTACTCTGTCGAAGTATTTAGGTAATTGGTTTTTTAGGTGAAGGGTTTGTCATTATGAATAGTACGCTTAGTTTTACGAACGAACAAGCTTTCCATTGTATTTGAGTACCCTAACTAACAAAGAACGACCAGCAGTCATTACACAAGAATATTTTTCTATATGATATAGTCTACATACCTCATTCTCTTGAAAGTTACTATTCCTCTCACTTTCAAATTCTTCGCTATTTCTCGCAAGTAACCAAAATTAAAACTGTCCAATTATAAGTTCATCGAAACCGCACAGTAACGTAATAATAATAAATTAAAAGTCTCTCGGTGTAAAATATATCTTTGACAATAAACCTACAATTAATTTGACATATCGGTTCAGTTATTTACATGAGCATCTTTGTGTTACCACATAGTTGAAATTGTAGGGGATATCATAATACAGGTTGGTTACTTTACAAAGTGATTTTTTAAAAAGTCAATTGCAGTAGCCTAGGGATTGTCCCGTCTATATTAAGCTTTAGAATCTGACAATATGAA